>CM022945.1:65715840-65898958 GCA_012931725.1 Litsea cubeba | reverse complement strand
CCATTGAATCACGATCATTGATGTTTTTTGGCAATGAGTACTTGAGAAACCAAATAACGATTGCATTTCTAGATTGTTATCAGAAGATGAGAGCGTGGGTTTCCTGGGCTGCTAGGTAGCATAGACTGTATGCACTGGAAGTGGAAGACTTGTCTGGTTGGGTGGAAAGGCATGTATGCTCCTGGAGACCACCACGAGCCTTCATTGATTCTTGAAGCCGTGGCTTCGTATGATCTTTGGATATGGCATGCTTTTTTTTTACTATCGGGATCGCACAATGATATCAATGTGTTGGATCGATCTCTTATATTTACTGAACTTGCTGAAGGTCAAGATCCTCCTGCCAACTACTCAATTAATGGTCATGAATAAACAACTGGCTACTATCTTGCTGATGGAATATATCCATCATGGGCGACATTTGTAAAAACAATTCCATGTCCAAACGGGCCAAAGGCCACAAAGTTTGCTGCAGTTCAAGAGTCCGCAAGGAAGGATGTGGAGCGAGCGTTTGGAGTGCTACAGGCGCGTTTCGCGATTGTTCGTGAGCCTGCTCATTTCTTGGATTGTCAAACTCTTCTGCATATAATGAAGGCATGCATTATAATGCAAACATGATTGTTGAAGATGAACACGATGAAAATCTTCCACGCAATTACGATGCACGAGAGGGTGAATGTAGTGTGACCTTGCATTGTCACGCGACCACATTGCGGAATTTCAGGATTTTCAAGATCACATTCGTGACAAGAGAACACATTCTCAACTCTAAGCATATCTGGTTGAGCACCCGTGGCATTTTCAAGATCAATCTGAAGAAGCTTGTGATTGACTATAATATTATGTAATTGAATTTTACTTTTTCAATAAAAAATGGGTTTTAAATACAATTTGTGCATTTATTTATTGATATATTACTTTAATAATATTTAAATGGCACCAAATTCCATTAAATAAATAAGATTTATGTAAAAATAAATGAGATTAAAAGAAAAAAATAATAATAATTTGACATCTCTCTTGGAGTTGCCCAAGTGAAATGCTAAATTACAAACTCCAATTTTTCCACATAAGCCTTCCATTTCAAAACGTCATCTCCAAATTTGAAGGTGCTCCTAGAGATGCTCTCAGGTAGAGTCGAAAGAGGCATCTGAACGCCATTGCTAATGGAAATACTACAACGCATAGAGAATCTCCGAACTGGTAGAAAGCTCAATTGGGAAGACATCTCAGGTCGACCAAGTTGCCTAGCACTTGACATTCTCGGCAGCAGCCGGTCTTGAACAAGCTAGAGACCCTAATGATGAGGGACCAGGGGTGGCAAGGCGACCGATTCGGGCATGAAATCTAGCATGGAATTTGTCTTGAATTCCAGGGAATCTTTAAGGGATTTCTTGGGGTTTTCCGATTCATTCGCATAGGGATTCAGGAGTTACTGATCTGGAACTTGTTGGCCCAGATCTGGAGCCGCGGCAGGTGAAGAGGGTGATGTAGGTGGACATTGTCCTCGGCGCTCATAACCTCATGGTTTCCTTGCAAGGTGAGGACGCTGCCACCACAGTGGGTGACATCGAGCTTGAGGTGGTGGAGGATATAGGAGATTCAGAGTGTTAAAAGAACTAGAGCTCATTGGAGCCTCAATTGAGAATGTTGCCGAGATGAATGGCGGCGGCATCACCAACAGTCCAGTACAGGAAAATATGGCGCATACGATCGGTGAGCATAATTTAGACACAAGAATTGTCATTCGATTCTATGTGGGGTTTCTTGAATTGGGGTCTACTCGTCGTACGTTTGAGCTGGGTCTTCACTGGATCCTAGAATGTGATGATTGGTGGGCAAGCGAATATTGGGACTGCAGGTGGCGCACCAACTGTTCTTTGAAATGCCTGAGAGAAATGTGACGTCATGGCATTCAATGATCGCCGCTTTCTCACTGAGCTGATTAAATGGTGTTATTTCTCTTTAAGGAATAGGTCCGAGAACATACTATTGCATCGGGAACTATAATGATGACGGCTTAGCTCGGCACTGGGAGAATTCATGAGGCAATGACTCTTGTATGAACAAATCCCAAAGCCCAATGTTGGTCACATTGGAATGCCATGCTTGCAGGGTATGCCCAAGAAGAAGCAGGTGAGATATTCCGGGGGTGCACACAGAAGGGAAGGAGTGAAGAGGCTTTGGAGCTCTTATCCAAGCTTCATAGACTTGGAAATATGCAAGCCATTTGAGTGTCCCGGTGCTTTGTTTTGCCTGCGCTAATATTGGAGCTCTAGAAATGGGTAGACAGATTTATGGTCTCACCATAACAACAAGGTCTGAGTTCAATTCTTATGCTACATTGGAAATGGTCTGATTTCAATTTATGCAAAGTGCCAAAAACATGGAAGATGTTTCTTAGGTTATAGTATTAGGCCTGTAAAAAACATTGTATCGTGGAACTCTCTGATAGCTGGCCTATCTCAGGGTTACATGTTGGGGGATGCCCATGTTGCTTTTGAGAAGATGCCCAAAACACGATGTTGTGTCATGGACTGCAATGATATGTGCATATGTGCTTGCTGGCCTTGATATTGAGGCCTTGGAACCGTTTCTTGGATGTTGGAAAGTGGAAGTAACCAAACCAAATCCATTTACAATAATAGCCTTCTCAGTACTTGTGTGACCTTGGGTGCTCTTTGGCATATCATCCTAATGTTGGAAACATTGTATCTACTGGAAGTGTTATGACCGGCAGTGCAGTCATGATTGCAGCAGCTAATCGGTCATACCAGTTTTCTTTGGAACTTGGAGGGGAAAAAAATTGTATTTGAGTATGTGGATCTTGATCAAGCTGCTGAGTGGATTCTTTTTTGTTGCTTTTGGACAATGGTCAAATATATAGTGCAATATCACAACTTCTTGTGCATGAGGGCATCGCAATGGATATCTGAAAAATATCCTTATGCTAACCTTGTGGGCGAGGTTCGTCAAGGGGGGTGGAATGATATGTGACATTATCTCATCACATGCAATGGGGCACTTTGCATGATTAGGGGTCTCGTGGGTCCTACCTGGGTGTTGTTAATTCTCTTGTTACATTCATTTTTATTTCTTTGTTAGTTTGTGTTAGTCAAACACTTCCTGTGTAGGGAGTTGGTTGAAACTGTATGAGTCTTGTGGAGTAGATTCTTAGGGAAGTGGGTATGTGCTGGAGTCTTTTGTATTAGTTGGATTAACTCTCAATAAAAAGCATTATCTGAATTTCAACACAAAACTCTTAGTTTATCAGGTTGCAATCGCCCTTGTGAGATCATCTACGTTCTTTCTTCTTGCCTTTGTGAGTAGTGCTTTTAAGCACCTGAGCACCATAGCTCGAGGTCGCAGAAATCACATATCAACGGTAAGGTCATCTTTCTTGATTTGACCGTGGAAGGTCAGTGGGAAATGAAGGTGAGTGTGAAACTGATTCTAGGGTTAAGGCAAGATTGTGGATTTGAGAAAGTCACAAGTGACTTTCTCTTTTATTTTTTCCCCTGTTTTCTTACTTCTTCTGTGATATTGGGGAGAGCGGGTTTGTGGTTATTTCAAAATTCTAGAAAAAAATGTTTTTTTTTTTTTTTTTTGGTTCTTTTGATACACACGCGCTCAATGGGGTTTGCGCGTCATTTTATTTTTCCCATAGAAAGACTTAAATTTAAGGTTGAAAAGGAGGTGGCATAAGTGCGTGTTTTCTATGATTTCTATGTCTTTCCTATTTTTGTTTCAATCACAGAGATGGCACCCAGATCGTTGCTCTGCCTCCGGAAATTCAAAATAGAAATTAAATTTCTGGCCGGTCCGTTTACTCCGCTAATTTCCATTCAAGTCTCTCCTCTCTGCTGTCCAACTCAACTCAGAAATTTATGGGCGTTTTCTTTTTATTGTTTTAATGAAGATGATGAGAGTTCTGTTCTGTCCTTTTACAGTCCTTTCAGGCGCAAAATAAAAGATTTCTGTACGATGTGGAAGCCTACAACAGTGATGATGACGAAAATGTAAGTTGATCAATGCCTTAAAAGTATTTGCTTGTTCCAGCAGTCTGTACCCTGCATAGCCCTGAAGAACTGAGCGTGCAAGATTCTAGATTTGAGAGCTTTTGTGTGGCAAAGGAAAGTTAAATTATACCTTTGATTTTAAGTGTTTGTGTCCAAATATCTACAGATAGATTATTTGCCTTATAATCATGTAGGTTGCTGAAATTCTCAATGTTGTTTGCTTACTATGTGGGATCATTTGTGATTCCCTTAGAGGGCAAAGAAGATAATTACGAATGGTGGTGGGGAGCATGATTGCATAAACAACTTCTTACAAATGGTGTATGTGCTGATACCATTTTAATGACATTAATTGATTTTTGCTTCTATTGGAGCTACTATTGGGTGCAGTTATTCAATTAGTATTGAATTCATAGGATTCTTAATCAAAGATGTTCTATCAAAGGATCTTTTTTTTATTTTTGGATTTTGTGATGGTTTGATGGGTTTTGGATATGATGAAATGGGTATTCATTGTCTGTATTTTCATGTGTTTGAAGGGGATTTTGGTTGATGGGTGTGATGGTGCAGAGTGGGGTGTACTAGTGATGGTTTGATGTGTTTTGGATATGGTGAAATGGGTATTCATTTTATGTATTTTCAGATGTTTGGAAGGTAGTTTTAGATTTTTCTAAATTCATAATGGTTTCAGGCTTCATTTGATTTTAGTTCTTAAAAGGGAATTAATTCTTGTTTTTCTCTGCAAATTATAATGATTCACTCTAGGTGGATGTACTAATGGTGCTCTTCTTGCAGGTGAATTACTGCCTGAAATCCCCCAAAGCACATTAAGAAAATATACAACAAGGTCTGCCTTTTCCTATCAAAATTTGTCCAAAATTTGTCCAAAATTTGTCCATCTGGTAATCCATGTTGTCCATGCTTGGATTTGGATATTCAATGTTTTAGCATTAATACATCTCAATGTTTCACACATGGAGGCCATTTATGTTGTTCTTATTGTAATTAACGAGCTCACAATTTTTGTATTGATCAAGTACCACAATTTTGGGCCATTATCCATATTGATTGATATTCTTTAAGTTTTTAGACTATAACCTAAAATGAAGTCTATTCCTACCACCATTTTATATTATATTTGTTATTTTATTTACATCTAGAACAAATTTAAAAATGAACCCAGATTGATGGAATGAGATTTAGATAATGATGTTTATAATGAGTGCTAGTAGTAGTTTTTGTGCAACCTTGTTCAATCCACTAATACACTTCTATGCTAATCATGCAACAATTGAGACAACATTGTGGTTGATCGAGGGAAGTCATGGTAGAAAAGGTCCAACTCTTCTTGTTGATTTTTATTCCTTTTATTTGTTTAGCCATAAACTGTAAGTGTGTTATTTATGACACTGTTACAGAATTGACTAACCAGTTGAAAAGCAAGGATTGATGATGACGATGTAAGTTCAGTGTAGTGTAACATAAGGTACAAACAGCAAGGATAACAAAGCACATAAATTTGTAAGATCAAAATCAATGTTGCTTGAAATGAAACCAGATCAGCCAACAGGGACTGAGATGATGGCATTTAGTAATGGTATTCAAAATGCGGTTTCCTTCTTGTCAGTTGTTCACTGCTAGCTGCAAATGGTACACCACCTTTGTTAACCCAGCACTGGACCAAGAGGCCACGGCCACTAAATATTTGTGACCTTCAAGGTTCTTGGCCTTTCTCATTGATGATATTGTTTAGCATTTGTGTAGGTTTGTTTTCATTCCTATTTAATCTTTTTGTTATAGATTCATTTTTGCCACTATATTTATTTTTATTAAATGAATTTATTTATTGAGAGCTCTTGCTGCATTGGATGCTATACAGTACCTTTTTTTTCGAAATAGTTATGAGGTGCCTTTTATTTTCATTCATTGAGTAAGCTATGTGATCTTTGGATCTAGGTTCATCTGTGGTCATATGTTAGAGAAGAAACTTCTCAGGGAAGGATAATAGTCTCTCTTTGTTAACATTAGCCTATGTATATTAGGCCCACTTGTACCTTAAAATGGGCCTTGCCCAACATACCATGAGAACCCACGTGAGGGGACTTAGTTAATAGGATGAATTGTAAATATATTAAACATTTTGTCTTTCCTTTCATGTTAGATTACCATAGCTTGTACATAATTGTAATTAGCATGATTAAGCCTTGATAAAGGCAACTGGTGATTATAAAAGGGAGGAAGGATCGGCCATTCTGCATGCAGTTTTCCACAAAATCTTGTGTTATGTTTGTTGGCTATTGAATGTGCCACTCTTTAAACTGTTAGGGCTGAATGTTGGCTATATGTACCATGCTTAGTTGACCTAATAAACTGTTAGGCTGCTGTTCAAAGATTTACGGTTGATTTATAAAAATGTGGTGCTTCAAGTTTCTTCACTTAGTTTCTACTTCGTGGTATAGACGGAGCAATGTAACTAATATTTTTCCTTTGGCAGACAGTGTTTGCAATGAATGTTGGAGGTGTGTCATGGACAGGGCAAAGGGATCCTCCTTTAAAGGATGGGGTTTTGCAATGCCATGATTCTGTGTTGCAATTTTGTTTTGCAATGAAGTTTTAAGACCACAATGGCTCCCATATATTACATGAGCTCCTTGGGGATAAGTGCAATGGCATGTAATTATTCACAAAGGGCCTTTTTTTTTTTCAATTTTTTTATTTAAGGTGGACTGCCCCTCGTTCAAAACTTATCTAGTCAAAATCCGGATGAGTCGTGTGTACATAAAGGGCGAAGGAGGCAGGGTAGTTTTTTTTGGTTTTATATGTCAACGACATCCTTCTCATTGGGAGTGATATAGGGATGTTGTCAACGGTTAAAGTTTGGTTGGCTCAGACATTTGATATGAAGGATTTGGCAGAAGCCAATTACATCCTAGGGATCAAGCTTTATCGAGACCGGAAAAATAGGATGTTAGGCTTATCTCAAGCTGCTTACATAAATAAGGTGCTTGTACGGTTTGCTATGAATAACTCTAAGAAGGGTATTACACCTTTTAGGCATGGAGTTCACTTTTCTAGGGATCAGTGTCCTAAGACACCTGAGGAAAAAGAGCAGATAAAGCCAGTACCATATGCTTCGACTGTTGGTAGCCTCATGTATGCTATGCTTTGTACTAGACCAGATATCTGTTATGCAGTGGACCTAGTCAGCATATATCAATCAATCTAGGTCTTGATCATTGGATTGTTGTAAAATGTATTCTTCTAGAGACCACATGCTGATTTACGACATCAATGAGTTGATTCCAGTCGGGTACACAGATTCCGACTTCATGTTAGATAATGATTTGAGGAAGTTTATCTCTTGGTACGTGTTTATGCTTGGCGGAGGAGCCATTAGCTGGAGGAGTGTCAAATAGAACTGTACTGTTGATTCCACCTCGGAAGCTGAGTATGTAGGGAATTGTGAAGCAGCCAAGGAACAGTATGGCTCAAGAGGTTTCTTTTGGAAATTGGAGTGGTACCATTAGCGCAACAACCGCTTACAGTCTTCTATGACAAGCAGAGCAGTCACTCAATCTAAGGAACCAAGAAGCAATTAAACCAAAAACACGTAGAGAGGAAGCAATCTAGTCAGAGAGATTGTGCAAAGGGGTGACATTGCTGTCACCAAGATTGCATCTGCAGATAATCTTACAGATCCCTTTTACAAAGCCTTTGACTACCGAACTCTTTGAGTGGCATGTGGAAGAGATGGGTGTGAGATGTAATCATGACTGGAATTTAGTCCAAGTGGGAGATTGTTAGATTGTATGTCCTCAATCCAATGGATGATATAAATAACTTCATTTATTATCTTAATTGATATATAATTTCATGCTTTATAAATGAAATGAATTTGAGTTTATTAATGGTTACATATATTTGATACAAAATGACATGGTTGTTCATGAGATAAACAAGAGCCCTTAAGTATATTAAATGTGATCCAAGTGTGCAGATGGGATTCACATACAAGAGACATAGGTCACAATTCTTATATTTAAAAGGCTTCACTATCAGTGATGAGACTGGGCATCTCATCTGAAAAGATTGTAGCACTGCAATTACTATGAGATAGTGTGGTTCGTCTCTGCCATCAGAGTGAGACTCTAGGTTGTTGTGCTAGTGCATTGGATGTATTAAACGACCATGAGTAGCGCCTTATACAAAATACTGTCTTTAATTAAGGGACGCTCTCATAATTTTCAAGAAATAGGCTCTCAATCCTAAGAGAGTAATGGACTTAAGTTTCTACTATGCATTTACTTCAACTTACCAATGAGTGAGGGCAACTGTAGGTCAACACCTCGGTATCTTGGGTAGATGGTGGTGGGACTATGGGAATATATCTCAAGATGGATGGAATTTATCATCGGTAAGTGCGCACCCATTCTGATTAAGTGTTAATCAGATGGTATCGATTATCAGTGTAATTAATTGGGTCACAATGATAATAAGAGGTGGGTCCACATTGGTTAGACAATTTATTTCCATTGGATCCACGGATAATTATATGAGGGGCCTGCTTGCAGTAATTGGAAAGTTTAGGGGTCTTCTTGTAAAATTCCTAGGACAGGAGTGCAATTCAATTTATATAGTGAAGTTATCTGCAATTAATTGTGGGTTAGGAACTTGCATGAGATGTGGGGTCTAGATGCTTAGTTGGAGCTAGATCCAAGGAATCCCTAGTGGTCCCCATGCTAGCCCTGAGAAAGAGAGTTATAATCAAACAGGGCTCATAAGAGAATGAGTAGTAGGATACATAAGAGAAAGGGGAGTAGGACTCATAAGAGAACTCACAAAGGAAGTCTCAAAAAAACATAAATAGCCCAATAGGTTTTGACGTCTAGTACCTTTGTTGGACGAGTTTTGTGGTCTTCTCCTCTCCTCTCTTTTCTCCTTTGGCTTCTCTAGTGTGAGTGCTTTGAGGGTTTTTTTTTCTTAATTGAGGTCCCACCATTCTCTTTGAGTAGATCTATTCGATTGGGCATAGCGTGGAAGACCGTGAGGTCTAGGAGATCATGTCTGCAAAAGGGTTTTGTGGAATCAAAGATCAAGAGTCCCGATTTGAGCATAACAGAGCTCCTCAAGTATAGACCCGCACCAAGTTGTTATTTTTAGATCTAGTTCATGCTTGTTTACATTTGTCTTTTCTTTTGTTAGATCTGGGATCTTAATACATTAAGATTAGGTTTGAGATCTTGGGATGGGTTCTATGGCTTTTGGATGTCTAATCCCTGCGTTAAGTGGATCAAAGTTTTTGAAATCCCATATGGAAAGCACTTCCAACATTTCTCCTTGTTTTCTTTTACTCAAGAACAAAAAAGACATTGTTCCATTCATTTACCAAAAGTTGCATGAGAATATTTTGCTAGATAAACAGATGCTGGAAAAAGAACAATACATTTGTGTATCCCTCCACCTTATGTTTGTCTCAACCCGTGGAACAATAAATAAATTGAAAAATCGCCGTCGTGGTACTGAGGGATTCACCTGTAAAGATTGATAGGGTTGGTATTTGATTAAAATGATCACGAGATGGTGAAGATACATACAACCTTCAAAACTAATATATATCCAACAAAATTCCAAATTCCTGAATCTCTGTACTTGAAATAGGCCAAATGGGGGTTTTATTGATCACATTCTCATTGCATTCAGGTAGATAGTATGAGTTAACATAAAGATGCTGACGATGTTGATGATCATGAAAAGTTAAAAGAACATGCATATATCAGTAACCCTAGTGCAAAGTAGGGTTTTCTGTTGTGAAGAACCTTATTAAAAATAAAATGCAGCCATAAAAAATCTCTAATTTCATTGAATGCAGTCCATTGATTGTTACTATGAATATCTGTGGCATAAAACAGAGGAGCGGCGGAACTGGATTCTACATCTTATTCCAAAAACATAAAATTATAAGATATTGGGAAAAAAAGGAAGAACCCTGATGAGGAAGTGAACAAAAACTTGAAGCTTGGCACAAAGAGAATAAGAAGTCTGTTTGAGAAAGAGGCGCTCCTGGATGGGCAAAGGAGATCAGAGGGAGATGGGGGCAGAGACGAGAAAGTGCATGAGAGAATGAACAAATATTCTTATGTGAGAAAGATGTTTATGAGAGAGTGTGACTCACAAAAAAAAAAAAAACTCATAGGCCTTGAAGCCGTTCTAAAGAGGTGTGTTTTCTGGTGAAAAGAGTAAAGAAGAATCGAAAGGAGATGACCTATATCAAGAGGATATGATGTGGCTTAAGGGAGAGGCAGAGTTTAGAGATCTTTAAGGAGTAAGAATTAGAATGAGAAACCAGACCTTGTGTTGATATAACAAAAGATTGTACTTCAGGGCTATGTGAGAGAAATGGAGAGGTGCCAAGATCAAACAAAGCGTAATTATTGGCAACTTTATGAGATTCAGGGAGGACACAGAGAGAAAGATGCATAGACACAGAGTTACTGGGATGGGGAGTTTCACCGATGAAGAGACTTAGTGGTTGCGAGGAGGGGATACTCACTAATCATTTTTTCTATTGACATTCGTGAAAAGGAAATTTTAATATTATGCTTGCAAGATAATATCACAGGGCGTTTCTTCTTCGGGATCCGCATCTACGACTCCAGGGTGCAGTTTGCATGAGAGCAACATTGCTAATTTTCATGTATTTTTATTTCTTTAATATTTGTCATTAAGGTTTTGCTACAGTTAGCCTATTTGCAACAGGTCACCTTATCCCCATCAATTTTTGGCCAAATTATAGGACCTAATCCATTGAAGTTGTGCACATTAATAGGGCAGCTTGCAAAGCCGATTGTGCTACCTACATCTTCCAACTAGAAAGACGTGCCGGATGCATTGAAGGAGCAAGTCTGGCAGATAGTCAGCGTGAGTGCTTATGCATTTGTCACTTTTAATTAAACATAATAATTTGATGGTAATACATGCATGACTTTACTTTTGAATCATATGTCTCTAACGTAGTTCTGGGATCTCACAACCAATGGGATTGAAGAAATTGAAAGCCACCTGAAAAGATTGAAAGTCATCCTTCCACCATGATGTCCCCCCTTATGTTAGGCAAGAAGATTTTGGAGAGATTGTGAGGGAGGTCCAAACATTCTAGAGTGACAGTGTACGGCTTCTAGGTCCATTTAGTTTCATCCTCACTCTTCTAGAAGAAGAGATAGGCTAGAGTAGTCGAAGTGTTGTAAGTGTGAATATTTCAAAAGGTTTCACTTGCACGTCATATATAGCTCTACTCTCATCAGGCAGGAAGGATTGGCTTCAGGCCAAGTGAGAACTTTTTCATTTAAATGCATTTTATGTCATTAAATCGCTCTACTCATATCAGGAAGGATTGGCATCAGGCCAAGTGAGAACTTTTTCATTTAATGCATTTTATGTCATTCAATATGTTGTAAAAAAGATTTATGGAGAATGGATATATATGACTTTAATGTTTCTCCTTAATGATTTGCATGTCTGAAGTTGACTTGTTGAAGTGGGAGGGTTGTGTATGAAATCCATTTGTAGTTTGGAGGGGCAACGAGGTATTTATACGAAGTGTTTATTTATGTATAGGTACCTAATAGAATGTATAAATAAAAATGAAATGCCCCCTCTTAAGAGGAGACTCTGAATTTTATGAAATTTTTTAAGTCGAATTTTTCGTTAGGATCATTTCTATCAAACACTATTAAATGTTTGCTTTAATGTATTTATGCTTTTTATATATCATTCATTTTGAAGAATACCATTAATAGACTTTATATGGCTGACAGTTCCATTGCACAAAGAGATCTAGATAATGATTCTGTTTAAATGATATTATTCATTTAGTTTTTTTATGGTCGATGTCTTCAAATGTCAATTTCGTATTCGTGAGCAAGTTTTGAAGTTGTTTGTTGTTATTTTCTTAAGGTCTTTAATCATAATTTTGGAGGATGTGTCGCAGCATGGGTATGGGTGTTTTGAAGATCGTGATCCAAAATTCTACTTCTTACAGGAGATCTTTGACAAAGGAGCAATCATTCTACTCCTAAATTAAATAAATATTTGGATTGATGAAATACTAACATAATGTGTTCCTAATAATTTTGTAGGCTTGGAATGGTTCCCTGCATCAACAGGCATGGACAGATCAAAGAAGCGCATAAATATGAATGACTCAGTGTAGGTTGATGCATTTGCTTCAGAAGTTCATTTGTTTTGCCCATGGAAGAGTGATGGGTTAGTAGCTTGAGGATTCGGGAGCTATAAGATTGTTGTGGGACCTTGAGGAGAGCATAGAGTTGCTTGGTGGAAAGATGACTTTTGGAGATTTGGATTTGTGTGATGTCATTGATTAGCCTAAATTTAGGACTATACTTTAGTTCTTTCCACCTTGTTCCATTTACACGTTATAGTTTAAATGATGTTGTATTTAAATGACCTGCATTTAAAGAATTTAAATTCAGTTTTGAATTTTGTAATGTCTATTATAAATTTTTTCATGCCAGATTTAATCCTTAATGGATGGATTGTTGGTAGGAGTAGATGGATGATTGCATGCATTGTATGAATTCTCCAAGTTTTTTTTTTTTTTCAAACATATTAATTTTTGACATTCTTTGGAAAATAAAAAATGATGGCTCAAACAAAACCTTTATTTAATTTAAACTTTAAAAAAAAATAAAATAAATAAAGTGTAAAAGAAAGAGTCATTTTGGGAATAGACGACGAGTCTTAGAACTCAAAAAAAAATCAGGCCTATACCATACCTATAGTTAAATGGTAAAATTAGCGAAAGGTCCCTATAAGTGAATGTATCCAGCCTCCAGTCTAAGGAAAAACTTATTAAGGCCTATGGTACACTCAGCTAGACTATTTACAGTGAGAGGTCTTGAACCCCCATGTTTGCATTTTTCTTGAATAAATTGCCCTTTCAACCGATTTGGTACAAAATTTTGAAATTCAAAATTTTAAATCTTTAATTTAACTCTTCTTCTGCGAAGGGAGTCACAAATCAGGCGATCGAAGATCAGATGTTCAGAGATTGCATGAAGAACGACTGGGCCTGTTCACTTGCCGGAGATTGCACGATCAGTGTTTTTATTGGATCTGATCCTCGTGAGAGTCACAGATCAGGCGATCGAAGATCAAATGTGTTCTGATCGATGGATTTTTGGATCTTTTCCAGCGCCTGCTCAGCGTCAGTGTGTAAAGGAACTTTATTCTCTCTGCAAATCTGTCTTATCTCTTCCAATGGCTGGACGGCCCTGATCTCATTGTTCTGCCAGGAAGGATCGAAGACGCAGGCTACAGATTCTTGGGAAGAAGTCCAAGATTGGAGTGCAGAGCATAGATCGGTTTCGATCTCTGTTGGGCCACACAATCAGTTGCAAAGGAGAATGGAGAAGGGTTCTTAATTTCGGAGAAAACAGATCTAATACTGCCATCGCTGCAAACAGGAAGAGAAAGCCGCCGAATCAGATCGGAGGAAGCCGCGCGTTGACTGCGTGTCGCCGGAGTCCTCCGCCGCCGCCGTCCCGCTGCTGTAGTGCCATCGCAGGTTCTCGCTGTCATCGGATCAGCCTGCCGACACCGGTATCGGATCTATGAGGACCCGTCCCTAGACATACCTGGTGGGACCAATTTGACCAAGTCAACCATAGGTTATCCTAATTACAGATGGGCTTCCCTTGGAGAATTATGAATTTAACCTTAGGATGACCCAACTACCCGTGGCCTGACCCATTACCCATTAATTAAGATGGCACTTTAGTCAAACCCTACCCACCTTAATCCCATGTGAGCCCCACTCCTCATCTCCATCTCATCACACCCCCCATCTCATTTTCCCCTTTTTCCCCATTCCTATTCTAGGTCACGATGGAGACCCTTTCCCCTCTCCTCATTCACTCCACACCAACACAACACAGCAGCCCCTCCATCTCCATTTCTCTCATTCCTCTCTTTATCTCATCTCTCTCGTTCTCTCTTCCTCCCTCACGGCTTGCTGCCACTTCGCCGGACGCCGTCGTCGCCATCACAACGGCCATCTTCTTCTCTCTTCATCTCGGTTCTCTCTTTCCCTCATCCCCCTCATCCATCTCTTCTTCTCCCAACCCTTGCCGCCCACTGCCGCCGGATTCCGAGCACGGCGCCATCGCCATCGCCGTGGATGATCTCCTCGATCACTGGCAGCCACTCCACCTCTCTTTTCTCCATTTTCGTTTCTTCTTCCCTTCCCTGTTTCTCTGTTTCCTTTTCTGTTTTCTCCTTCTCCCTTAATCCTCTCTCACTCCTCCCAGCCAACGAAATTACCCAGCCCCTCCATTTCTCTTCTTTCCATTTCTTTCCCTCTCTCTCTCTCTCTCTCTCTCTGTTTTCCCCATTCTTCCCCTTCACTGTCTTACTCTTTCTCTCTAATTCTCCATTTCCATCTCTCTATTTCCCCCATTTCCCTTTCTGTTTCTCTCTTTCTTTCTCTATTCTTTCTCTTTCTCTCTCTCCTCACTTCACTCACTGCCCACAAGACTGAGCACCCATCTCACCATTATCTCTCTCTCTTTTTAATTCTTTCTCTATGTACTCCATTCTTTCTTTCTTTCTGTTTTCACCCTTTCCCTTACCCAATGAACCACCATCACCACTAATTTAGTGGGCCACCAATCAAGTGGGCCCCACAACCTTCGATCATCACCATCATCTCCGCATGGACCCCACAAGCTTCTCATCTCCAATTTGCAAGCCACCACCCCATTCCCTTCATTGTTTGGTAAGCCCTTCTTCCCCTTAGGTTTGGATTAATAATTGGGTGTAGTAGTGTGTTAGTAGCTTAGAGCTTCCCATTGATTTTGTTTTAATTTAGTTTTACTTTGCTAATTATTCCTTAGGTTTGATTTGTTGGGCTTTGAGCTAGTGCTTTTGGATTTGGGCATCTCCAACGAAAGGCAAGTAGACATGCTTAGATTCTTTAATTAAATTGATTAACATGCTTAGATTGGTAATTACTGTCTTTTATGGATGTTTGGCATGATTTCTGTATTTGGATGGTTGATTGGATGATAAGATGTATAGAATTGTTAGTCTAAGCTCTTTTTATGTGTATTTGGCCATTGATGGATGAGAATCCCTCATTTGGAAGATCAATGGCCCACTTGTGATGAGATCATGATATAGGAGATGTGTTTGATGTTTGGAAGTGTTTGGTGAATATTGGAATGAAAAGGGAGAAATCCAGGAATTACGGTACTTGCAACAGTATTCAGCTAGGCAGGGCAGGTTAGCCGAGCTCAGAGCAGGTTGGCCGAGCTCAGAGCCTAGTTGGCCGAGATCAGAGCAGTTTGCCGAGCTCAGAGCCTAGTTGGCCGAGCTCAGAGCAGTTTGGCCGAGCTCAGTGCCTAGTTGGCCGAGCTAGAGCAGGTTAGCCGAGCACAGTGCTAGTTGGCCGACGCTCAATGCCTGGTTGGCCGAGCTCAGAAACAATTTGGCCGAGCCAGTGTCTGGTTGGCCGAGCTCAGAGTTAGGATGGCCGAGCTCAGTGTATACATGGACATTCCCCAGATTTGTACCCTTTTATGATTGATCATGTGTGGGCCCTGTTTGACCTTCCATTTGGACTATTTGGGATACGCTATACACGAGTCAAGGGACGGGCTTAACCTTGACCCGTGTAGCCATCTAAAGTATGGTCTTGGGTTGTAAAATGGAACCTGATTCAAGGGTTATGGATGTCTTATGATGCTAAATACTACAGGAGCACCAAGGATTACTTAATAAGCATCTGGGACTCCGTGATCACTGTCTTATGGTGGAGTGGGACCTTGGACCTGAATAGAGGTGCAGCAATCATCGATGATTTGGGATGTGTGGTATCTATGTTGATGAAACGGACACTAAGGCTGGCTGGTAGATCCGAACCTTGGATGTAGGCCTTGATAGGGTTTACTCCAAACAAACTCAGGGCATTGCACTTCGGCTCTGCTCCCTGACTCACGGTCCGTCTTGGATGAGATGTCAGGACATGGCACTGTGAGTCCTGGCCCCGATCAATATGGGAACGTAACGATAGATACTATAGACGGATGTATATTGAATAATTACTAATAAGCCTATCGAGAAGCGGAGTTTACAAGGGTATTGCACTATTAACTGTTGGAACCACAAGGATGGACTAGCTATACCCGACTCCGTGTCTAGTACCCTTGACTATTATCATCTCATAATTAAGGAAATAAGGCTATTCTAGTTCGAGGTACCCCCACCTAGTATCTGTAGATTTGTGGTTGTACGATTAGTCTGCCGAGGGTTATGATGCCGGCATGGACTTGATATTGTGATGTGATTGACACAGTAGGTACCAGGTGTGGGTGGGGTACTGAGACCGCCGGCGCTCGGACCGGGTGTATGGATGGCGGCGATATTGATCTAGCACGTAAGTCCAATGGACTTGGGACTTGGCCGTGGCTATGGATATTGTTGGTTAAGATGCACGTAAGTTCCAATTACTGGGACTTGGCCGTGGCTATGGATATTGTTGGGTTGAGATAGCACGTAAGACCAATGGCTGTGACTTGGTTGTAGCTATGGACATTGATGGATTCTTGTACGCTCTTATTCGATGTGACGACAATGTGGGTGGCTATGACCCCCATGGTTGGTGTCAATCGACAGTTGGTTGGGACGATGACGATGGGCTGGCTCTGACCCCCACGTCCTTTGTACTTCAACTGTGGACGTACCTTTGTGTGCTTCTATGTATGTATATTGGATGTATGAATATTATATATTATGGATATCATTGTTTATTGCCTTTAACTGCCGCCGTTGATACGGTTGGATCTGGATGCGATGGATACGACTATGGTAATGTCACTCCTCTGTTTACTTCTGCTACTGATGACTCTGATGTGCTTGTGTGGTTTATCTGATGTTTTGATGGCTTCTCTTATTCTACTTGTTAGGTTGTATCAAACATCTGTTATATCAATATCTTGATTATCGTTCATGCACTACACTCTACACTGCTTTATGTTGCACTCTGATATTCTATATTATTATCGAGATACTAATCATGCAGGTACAGCTGGGATCAGGTATGATTTCTTTCCTATCTAATGATATAATGTATTGCCATCTAAACATGCCTATTTGCCTGACTCATCGAGCCTGACCCAATCCTTGGTGTTTTCAGGTATCTTCTCGTCCGCTTCTTGATTGGTGGTTGTTTGGCGACTGATCCGTTGCCGCAGGGTTCAGAGAATGATGCATTTGGTGCATCGTGAGGCGTCTATCATATAGATCTCTATTCTTTCCTTTTTTTGTAGCTGGCCGTGTTGGCCTAGGACTGAATAGTTAGTTTAATTATGGAAAGTACCTTGTAATCTTTTAAAGTGAAACAAAATTTTAGGGCCTTGTCCATTTACCTGCTCATATGAGATTCACACTTGATTATATTATTGGATTTTCCGCATCTCTTAGGTACTTTCTCGTAGCGCCCCGAGATTCGAGGCGCCCGGATTTTGGGGCGTTACATTTTGGTATCAGAGCCTTTACGGTTCTCGGACAACTAAAACACTTAGCAACTCTTAGGATTCGATGTGAGGATTGGGTAGGCTTAGACTGGTAACGCGATGGTTGTTTGTTGTTTGTCTTTGTCATGTGTGTTTTGTTTGTTCTAAAAATGTTTAATTGCAGATCATGTCACAAGCAGCATGGTTCAGATAGGGGTAGTCAGGGCACCATAGAGGACATATTTGAGCAGTTTGTGCAATCTCAGACCAGGATCAACACTCAGATGTCGGAGATTCTTAACCGTATGACCCACAAGCCGCAGGGACTTCGCAGTTCCCACCGGTTTGTTGCACCGCATGAGCCAGATCCGTACGAGCTATTCGAGAGGTTCCGTAAGAGGAGACCTTCAGAGTTTAGTGGATGTGGAGACCCGATGGAGGCAGATTCATGGATTATTGAGATGGAGCGGATCTTCAGGATGCTTCCGTGTACCGGCAGACGCGAGTACAGCTAGTGACCTACATGTTCCGGGATGTAGCTGAGTTATGGGTGGATGACAGTGAGAGTTCCTTATACAGACATGGACGATGCAGTAGCTTGGGAGACATTCAAGGACAATTTCTCCGGAAGTTCATCCCAGCAACCCGTCAGATCTCAGAAGCTTCGGGAGTTTGAGCAACTACTTCAGGAAGACATGACAGGTTATGGAGTATGAGGCACAGTTCATTCCGTTTATCACGATTTGCTGGGAGACTTATCACTGCAACATCAGAGAAGATCAGACGCTTTGTAGACGGTCTTCGAGCGGACAATCCAGTTGCACATGACTCCTATAGAGCTCCCCACGTATGAGGCTTATGTGGAAAAGGCGATATGGGTGGAGAAGGCTCTTCACCAGGGTAGCCTTAGCCCAACAAGGGCTTTCCGAGCAGTACGAAGATGTTGCAAGTGTATCCAAAAGAGGATGAAGATGAGGCAGTCCAAGGTGATGAGCAGCTGTGGATTGATTGGGAGTTTCAGCAGAGACAGCAGCGCTATCGCAGAGGCTGTGAGACCAGGGAGCATCGGAGACGGTCAGGAGCATGCTATGTGTGTGGAAGCTTTAGACACAAGGCTCGCAACTGTCCAAGGAAGAGGAACCGTACTTCAGGACACCGCCAGCAGACTCATACACTTTTATCACCTGAGATTCCCACCAGTACAGTACTCGAGGTGCAGCCTATTCAGCAGTGGCCCCTATACACGCAGACACAGGATCAGTTTCAGCCAGCTTGGGGTTATCCGGACAGTTCTGCAGCACTTCCGATTGGTGAGAGACATCAGCCTGATTTCCCTAGCGAGCAGTGACTCTGAGGTCAACTTTTTCGGAGGTTCGCTTTATCTATTATGGTTGATGTGCTTAGATCTCTTGTGGTTGTTGTGCTTAGGATCCTTGTAATGTGTGTGCTCTTAATATTGTGTGAATGATTGATTGTTGCTTCTTAGATATCCTAATGTCCCATTTAGGAGTGAGGGGTATGTAATACCCGAGTTGTCCTTTTTAGAGTCGGGAATTGTGAGACATCCCGAGATAGTTCTTTAGGAGTGAGGGGTGTGTGACACCCCTAGTTACCCTTTTAGCAGCTCAAGGTGAATGATACCTGAGCTAACCTTTTTAGTTAGTAGTGTGGAGCTGAGAGACCCCGACCTATCATTCCTGTAGATGTGAGAGGTGTGCGGCACCTCTAGTCAATCCTTTTAGAGTCAAAGGAGTATGATACCCAAAGTTAGTTCTATTAGAATGAGGAGTGCGAGACACTCCGAGTTAGATCTTTAGGAGTAGGGTGTGAAACATCCGGGTTGTTCCTTAGGAGTGAGGGGTGTGCGACACCCCTAGATAGTCCTTGTAGTATCCGAGGAGTGAGACACCTCGGACTAGTCCTTTAGAAGTGAGGAGAGTGTGATACAACCTAGTTGTTCCTTTTGAGATTGAGATGTGAGACACCCATAGTCAGTTCCTAGGAGTGAGGGGTGTGCGACACCCCTAGTCGGACCTATTGGAGTTAAGAGTGTGAGATGCCTTGAACTAGACAGAGTTGAGTAGCTGACCTTGTTAGAAAACTAGAATATTAGATGTCCAGATCCCATCGACCAAATAGTTGAGGTCTAGTATTCTAGAGTGTCAGAGGGTAAACCTTGGTTGTTTTTGCTAGCTGTCTGTTAGTATCCTAGAGTGTTAGAAGGCCAGATTCTCCAATCTTGCCAGTTGTTGATTGTGACTTGTATTTCTGTTTTAACTACTTGTTGATTGTAGTGTGGATTGTTATTTAACTAGTTGTTGTTTGTAACCTGTTTTGTTAGAAGAATAGTTCTAGTATCCCTCCTAGTTAAGACTAGCTATTCCGAGTGTTAGCTGGGTAGTTTAACTCTCATTCTTCATAGTTGGTTATAGTAGAGACCTTGGAAGTTTAGAAGTAGTTGTTTTCATTTGGGGACCAAATGAGTTTTAGGAGTGAGGAATGTGAGGACCCGTCCCTAGACATACCTGGTGGGACCCAATTTGACCAAGTCAACCATAGGTTATCCTAATTACAGATGGGCTTCCCTTGGAGAATTATGAATTTAACCTTAGGATGACCCAACTACCCGTGGCCTGACCCATTACCCATTAATTAAGATGGCACTTTAGTCAAACCCTACCCCACCTTAATCCCATGTGAGCCCCACCTCACTCATCTCACTCTCATCACACCCCCCATCTCATTTTCCCCTTTTTCCCCATTCCCTATTCTAGGTCACGATGGAGACCCTTTCCCCTCTCCTCATTCACTCCACACCAACACAACACAGCAGCCCCTCCATCTCCATTTCTCTCATTCCTCTCTTTCTCTCATCTCTCTCGTTCTCTCTTCCTCCCTCACGGCTTGCTGCCACTTCGCCGGACGCCGTCGTCGCCATCACAACGCCGGCCATCTTCTTCTCCTCTCTCATCTCGGTTCTCTCTTTCCCTCATCCCCCTCATCCATCTCTTCTTCTCCCAACCCTTGCCGCCCACTGCCGCCGGATTCCGAGCACGGCGCCATCGCCATCGCCGTGGATGATCTCCTCGATCACTGGCAGCCACTCCACCTCTCTTTTCTCCATTTTTCGTTTCTTCTTCCCTTCCCTGTTTCTCTGTTTCCTTTCTCTGTTTTCTCCTTCTCCCTTAATCCTCTCTCACTCCTCCCAGCCAACGAAATTACCCAGCCCCTCCATTTCTCTCTATTTTCCATTTCTTTCCCTCTCTCTCTCTCTCTCTCTCTCTCTCTCTGTTTTCCCCATTCTTCCCCTTCACTGTCTTACTCTTTCTCTCTAATTCTCCATTTCCATCTCTCTCTATTTCCCCCATTTCCCTTTCTCTGTTTCTCTCTTTCTTTCTCTATTCTTTCTCTTTCTTCTCTCTCCCTCACTCACTTCACTCACTGCCCACAAGACTGAGCACCCATCTCACCATTATCTCTCTCTCTTTTTAATTCTTTCTCTATGTACTCCATTCTTTCTTTCTTTCTGTTTTCACCCTTTCCCTTACCCAATGAACCACCATCATCACCACTAATTTAGTGGGCCACCAATCAAGTGGGCCCCACAACCTTCGATCATCACCATCATCTCCGCATGGACCCCACAAGCTTCTCATCTCCAATTTGCAAGCCATCACCCCATTCCCTTCATTGTTTGGTAAGCCCTTCTTCCCCTTAGGTTTGGATTAATAATTGGGTGTAGTAGTGTGTTTAGTAGCTTAGAGCTTCCCATTGATTTATGTTTTAATTTAGTTTTACTTTGCTAATTATTCCTTAGGTTTGATTTGTTGGGCTTTGAGCTAGTGCTTTTGGATTTGGGCATCTCCAACGAAAGGCAAGTAGACATGCTTAGATTCTTTAATTAAATTGATTAACATGCTTAGATTGGTAATTACTGTCTTTTATGGATGTTTGGCATGATTTCTGTATTTGGATGGTTGATTGGATGATAAGATGTATAGAATTGTTAGTCTAAGCTCTTTTTATGTGTATTTGGCCATTGATGGATGAGAATCCCTCATTTGGAAGATCAATGGCCCACTTGTGATGAGATCATGATATAGGAGATGTGTTTGATGTTTGGAAGTGTTTGGTGAATATTGGAATGAAAAGGGAGAAATCCAGGAATTACGGTACTTGCAACAGTATTCAGCTAGGCAGGGCAGGTTAGCCGAGCTCAGAGCAGGTTGGCCGAGCTCAGAGCCTAGTTGGCCGAGATCAGAGCAGTTTGCCGAGCTCAGAGCCTAGTTGGCCGAGCTCAGAGCAGTTTGGCCGAGCTCAGTGCCTAGTTGGCCGAGCTCAGAGCAGGTAAGCCGAGCACAGTGCCTAGTTGGCCGAGCTCAATGCCTGGTTGGCCGAGCTCAGAACAATTTGGCCGAGCTCAGTGTCTGGTTGGCCGAGCTCAGAGTAGGATGGCCGAGCTCAGTGTATACATTGACATTCCCCAGATTTGTACCCTTTTATGATTTGATCATGTGTGGGCCCTGTTGACCTTCCATTTGGACTATTTGGGATACGCTATACACGAGTCAAGGGCCGGGCTTAACCTTGACCCGTGTAGCCATCTAAGTAGGGTCTTGGGTTGTAAAATGGAACCTGATTCAAGGGTTATGGATGTCTTATGATGCTAAATACCTACAGGAGCACCAAGGATACTTAATAAGCATCTGGGACTCCGTGATCACTGTCTTAGGTGGAGTGGGACCTTGGACCTGAATAGAGGGGCAGCAATCATCGATGGATTTGGGATGTGTGGTATCTATGTTGATGAAACGGACACTAAGGCTGGCTGGTAGATCCGAACCTTGGATGTAGGCCTTGAGAGGTACTATAAATCAGGGCATTGCACTTAGGCTCTGATCCATGATCACGGTCCGTATTGGATGAGATGTCAGGACATGGCACTTGAAGTCCTGACCGATAATATTGGGAACTTAACGATAGATACTAATAGACGGACTGTATATTGAGATAATACTAATTAAGCATATAGAGAAGCGGAGTTTACAAGGGTATGCACTATTAACTGTTGGGAACCACAAGGATGGACTAGCTATACCCGAACTCCGTGTCTCGTACCCTTGACTATTATCATCTCATATTAAGGATAATAAGGCTATCTAGTTCGGAGTACCCCCACCTAGTGATCTGTAGATTTGTGGTTGTACGATTAGTCTGCCGAGGGTTATGATGTCGGCATGGACTTTGATATTGTGATGTGATTGACACAGTAGGTACCAGGTGTGGGTGGGGTACTGAGACCGCCGGCGCTCGGACCGGGTGTATGGATGGACGGCGATATTGATCTAGCACGTAAGTCCAATGACTGGGACTTGGCCGTGGCTATGGATATTGTTGGTTAAGATAGCACGTAAGTCCAATGACTGGGACTTGGCCGTGGCTATGGATATTGTTGGTTGAGATAGCACGTAAGACCAATGGCTGTGACTTGGTTGTAGCTATGGACATTGATGGATTCTTGTACGCTCTTATTCGATGTGACGACAACTGTGGGTGGCTATGACCCCCATGGTTGGTGTCAATCGACAGTTGTTGGGACGATGACGATGGGCTGGCTCTGACCCCCACGTCCTTTGTACTTCAACTGTGGACGTACCTTTGTGTGCTTCTATGTATGTATATTGGATGTATGAATATTATATATTATGGATATCATTGTTTATTGCCTTTTAACTGCCGCCGTTGATACGGTTGGATCTGGATGCGATGGATACGACTATGGTAATGTCACTTCCTCTGTTTACTTCTGCTACTGATGACTCTGATGTGCTTGTGTGGTTTATCTGATGTTTGATGGCTTCTCTTATCTACTTGTTAGGTTGTATCAAACATCTGTTATATCAATATCTTGATTATCGTTCATGCACTACACTCTACACTGCTTTATGTTGCACTCTGATATTCTATATTATTATCGAGATACTAATCATGCAGGTACAGCTGGGATCAGGTATGATCTTCTTTCCTATCTAATGATATAATGTATTGCCATCTAAACATGCCTATTTGCCTGACTCATCGAGCCTGACCCAATCCTTGGTGTTTTCAGGTATCTTCTCGTCCGCTTTCTTGATTGGTGGTTTGTTTGGCGACTGATCCGTTGCCGCAGGGTTCAGAGAATGATGCATTTGGTGCATCGTGAGGCGTCTATCATATAGATCTCTATTCTTTCCTTTTTTTGTAGCTGGCCGTGTTGGCCTAGGACTGAATAGTTAGTTTAATTATGGAAAGTACCTTGTAATCTTTTAAAGTGAAACAAAATTTTAGGGCCTTGTCCATTTACCTGCTCATATGAGATTCACACTTGATTATATTATTGGATTTTCCGCATCTCTTAGGTACTTTCTCGTAGCGCCCCGAGATTCGAGGCGCCCGGATTTTGGGGCGTTACAGGATCGGAGTCTGCCACCTTCAATCGTTCGATCGCTGGCCATCGCTCGTCCCCGCCAATGCCCCATCGCCGGAGAGGAAGAAGACTCCGCCAGCCGTCTGTGGGTTCTAGTTACAGAAACCAGAACCAGAACAGAACGAAGAAGAAAGGGTTCTAGGTTTTTCGCCCAGGCCAGGTCAGGTTCCAGGTCAGTTCTGACCTGACCTGCTACAGATGCCCAGCCCAGGGCCTAGACCAAGTCAGGTTAGGTTTGGGTCAGTTCCGCCATCCGAGTTTTTGTCAAATTTATCCGAGTTGTTGTCAAATTTATCTGTGTTTTGTTCAAATTTATCTGTGTTTTTGTCAAATTTATTTGAGTTGTTGTCAAATTTATCTGTGTTTTGTTCAAATTTATTTGAGTTGTTGTCAAATTTATCCGTGTTTTGTTCAAATTTATCTGTGTTTTGTTCAAATTTATTTGAGTTGTTGTCAAATTAATCTATGTTTTGTTCAAATTTATCTGTGTTTTTGTCAAATTTATCTGTGTTTTTGTCAAATTTATCTGTCTTCTGTCATATTTCTTTGTGTTTTTGGTAAATTTATCTGATTTTTTTTTCAAAATTTATCTGAGTTTTTTAGAAAATTTATTTACGTTTTTTTTTAAAATCTATATGCGTTTTTTAAATTTATTTGCATCTTTTGAAATTTATTTGTGTCTTTTCAAATTATTGCATTTTTTGAAATTATTGCATTTGTTAAAATTTATTTTCGTTATTTTAAATGTATTTGCATTTTTTTTAAAATTTCCTTTGGATCTTTTGATATTTATTTGAGTCTTTTGAAATTTATTTGGATATTTTGAAACTTATTTGCATCTTTTTAAATTTATTTGTGTTATTTGATTATATATCGTTTTTTTTAATTTATTGCACTTTTTGAAATTATTTCATTTTTTAAAACTTATTTTCGTTTTTTTGAAATTTATTTATGTGTTTTTAGAATTTATTTGAAAATCTGGGGATTCCATTAATCGTGGATAATTAAATGTTAGTTGGTCATTATTAATGGGATATGTCAACAATCATGAGATGTAATTTAAAGAATTGGTAAACTAGACATTTCAGGTATGAAAAAGTATGAGAGAGACCTTTGGCTGCATATTTTATGTTAAGGGATCCGTCGCCGAATGCCCCTGGTTAAATTTGATATGTTAAAGAGGCTGCATGATGCCCCCCTAATCTCATGGTGTTGACTGTGACAAGGATTGCAGACGACCCCCCTAATACATATGGATTAAGGCAAACACTGATTAAAGAAGTGTCGAAATATTGATCCATGCCTTGTTTTCACAATTTGGGTCCTTTGGATATTTTTATATTCGCGGATCCTTTCACTTGCATCCTTGCATATTTAAATGATGCAAGGAAAAGTTGCATCTCCGTATCAACCCTTTGGATATTTTTATTTTGGCTTCCTCTTCCCAATCCGGGTACCCAAGGGCTGACCTATCCTTCTCAAGGTTAAAAAATGCAGGCCTAAAAATGAGCCCAAGCCCAAACAAGTCCAATCCGATTGGATTTTCATGTGAGCCATGACTCATGAGTACATACAGGCTCAAGCTCGTCCCATCTCATGGTGCACTCCTATGTGCCTTTTGAAAGCTTATAGACACAGTCAGCTGGGTAGCCAAGAAGGCCAAGAAAGCTATTAAAGTAAAGTCAACTCAAAGTTAAATTAGGAGTAACTTCTAACATTTTCTCTGAAATTTGAACCGAGTCTTGGATGAGTTGGCCTAGCCTTGGCTGATTCAATTGACTGATGACCGAATCAAACCGAGTCACTGCAAAACTCATCAAATACCTACTGATTCACCAAGTAATCAGTTTTATACCTGATTCAACTCAGTCTAGCTGCAAAACCAGCCCACCGAGCCCAACCAAGCAACAATGTGAGGCTGTGGTCCTAAGCTAGGCTATCCAAAAGCCTATCCAACCAAAGTGTATCATGAAAACTTCAAATAAATACTTCTCCCAGTTCTCCTAACAAGCCAGTAGCCATGGCTGCTGCAAAGCAACTCCTCCATTCCTCACGTGCTGCCTTGCACGTGCCATTCTCCTCCTCTTCTTCACCTCCTTTGAACTTCAATTCACAGGTATTTAGGACACACAAGTGTGTCCATTGCACTAAATTGAGCACAACTTCTAGCGGTCGGATTCTATCAATTGCGCCTAACCGGGCCTCCTCGCAAAGTGACGGCGTCATAGAAGCTGATATCGATGGTGGTGGGGTCCCTCTAGGTACTATGAAGCTGCCGCCGGATACTGACGTGGATAGATTTGAGACCTTGCTGTTTCAGGTACTTCTCTTTCTGCAGTTTATAATTTGTTGGCATGTTGTAATTGTGTGATGATGACACGACTAATGCAATGGCAATGGTACTTGAAGATAAGACCATGTAATCATCCAAGATAGCACATTTTATGGTTCTTTTTGCTATGCTCAATTGTTCCACTTCCTCATTCTAGTGTGTAATTTCTAGATGTAGATTGATGACAGGATCCATTTGGTGAGAATGATTGGTTTTGCAAGTACTGCTCTACATGGGATACCCATCAAAATTCACATTAATCAGTCCATTCATAAATATATCAGTCCTCGCCAATTCTGGGCAGTTACAATATTATTAGTTAGAAGCTCTCATGGTGAGACTGATATTAGAGAATAATAAGAAATGATAAAGTCGCACTGCGCTTAGGCTTCTTGGGACCATTTGGCAATGGCAATTCAGATAGAGGTGAATAATACAAAAAAAAAAAAAAAAAAAAGAAGGACCAGAATATTCTAAAAATGAATGACTTCTCTGATAGATAAAGCGGATTATTTGAATGTCATTAGATGTGGACTCTAATGACAAAGCGGATAGCCATGGGAATGGAGTGTGGAGCCAATCACTAAGAAGGTTAAGAGGTTGAGTTCCTCATTGTGCGTTTGATTTACGCACATCTCAAGAGAATGGGATTAAGAGTCAAACTCCTTGGCGGAATATGGAGTTTCCAAGCCTTTGTAACATTGTATCTTTATAATTTTGTGTTCTTTCCTTAAAAATTGTTGTTGTCCTTGATTAAACAGTTTTCACTTTTGTACAGCCATTCCTTTTTCAATTAAATTCCACATTAGTTATCCAAAGAAAAAAAAATTGTAGAAAAATTCAGGGTCAGATCATTTTAGCTTGTTTTTCATTATTTGCATGCATTCTGGAATCTTAAACATATTTTTCCTGGTTTATGACAGTGGGCCAATAGTCTATGCCAAGGAGCCAATTTGCCTCTTCCAGTGCCTTTGAAGGTTTGTTTTATGACACTATTATCATCATATGCCTCTGGATTTTAAGATTCTTTCGCCCTTGATCAATGTTTTCTATATTGGTTCATCCATGATGCAGTCACTGGCTGCATGGAAAACAATCCAGGTCGTCCATCAGAGGGCTCTGATTATATATAATAATACTGAATAATGATGGGACAATGCCACCTGTCTCTGCTTTGCTCTTCAACACTGCTGCTTGATCAGTTCTGTTTTGAGTTTCACGTTTGACAGTAGTCAAGTGAGCACAGAGAAGTCCAACAGATGCGATACTAGTATGATCTTGCTTATCCAAAATAGCGCCCAGCTGTTGGATACAGTGGATCATCTCTGAAAGAAGCCAAGTGCTGACCATCATGGATAGAGTAGCAGCAGATCTCAAGTGAAATGAAACCCCAAGTCATGGTTTTTTTTTTTTTTTTTTTTGGGCAAGTTGATTTACCCACATTGATCAATTACTATCACTCGTGCTCGCCGCAGTATGTTGGTTCACTGCAACTCACATCTGCGTACACATTGTTATATATACAGTTGGTGAAACCAAACTGCTAATCTGATGAACTTACACCACTAGCAATGGCCAACAATAGAATAAAAGAAATAACACTTATCCAAAGAACCCAACCCTGAAACTAAAATGGATACTTACTCTTCAAATTTGACCATAAATCATGTTCTACTATCGAATTTTTTGTGAAGACAAGATGAGCAAACTAGCTTTGCCTACTTGGAGTGGTTTGTCCCTCCATCATGGACTATCTATGGTAGCAGCAACCAGATAAACGACAGAGACTCACCACATGAAAAGACATGCTCATTTGAGCTGCACAAATGGAAAAAAACTGACCCAATGTGCTATGAGACAACCTCTGAACATTGTTATCAGAGCATTAACTTGTTAGTCGTATGAGCAAATTACCCTACAAAAAAAAAAAATGTTTCAATATAATTAGTCTAATAAAGTATTATATTATAAATTGAATAGGTAGACAGAATAAAAGGAGGAGCAAGATTGGGCTTTATAACTATTGAAGATGCGAAGACCGAAGTCTGTGTATATATAGATTGCCTGGTTTTTCCTGCAACCAAAGATTCGAGTCCTATGTTCCGAGCAGTAAGGAATGGAACTATGAAAGACCAACCACCTCCAGGGGAACCAAGGATCATGAGAAGTCTGCTTCAAGCACTCCAGAAATCTGTTGAAATCGCACGGATTTGAGAAGTGGCAGAGTGGAAAGTTCTTGACTTGAGTATCATATACTATTTTGTTTTCTTTAGCATTCTGGTATGTACTTTATATATAGGCTAAGATTTGAATGGAAAATTGGAAATTCTCTTTCATTTTGCATGAATCTGATGCTGGTATCTTTGTTCAGATTGTAAGACAAGCGGTAAAATATTAATTTATAGCTGTCATTGTCTTTATTATTATTTTTCTTGAAACAGCCTTCTTGGAGAGCTACATAGAATTCTCCCCTTCTGTTTAATTTCAAGTGTTCTATTTACTTTGAGCAACACTAGAAATGGCTTTGCCAGTTCAAAGTCTTCATTATCATACGAGTGAACAATTGGTGAAACAAATCTGAGAGGAGCGTATTGTATATTGGGGCAGTGCGCTTTTCAAAATATTTGCATTGTTAGTGGGGTCTAAGCATTGTCTAAATATATTGTTCCATATAATGTGCTTCAGCTTTCGGTCAGACTTTTTTTTTTCTCCTTGTATGGTAAATTTCTACATTCACAGCTATCGCAACAAAATTTCCATCATGAATATCATCGCTGAACCTTTTTGGAAAGAGGGGTCAATAGGAATGCACAATTAATGTGAAAGAGATAAGCAAATCGAGTTGATTAACTTAACCATGGAATCAGTTTCTACAATTACATTTTTTTTATATTTCATCATTACTCAAACTGGCTTTGTAAGTTCGCAGGAGAATAGATGCGTCTTGGAAATTTTATGAAACATACGTGAAGGTTTGACTAAACCTAGATCAACCTTCTATTTAAGCCTTAACACAGGCAAGGTCCTTTCTCAGATTATTATATGAATTCCAAACACAGGTAATTAAACTAATTAATTAACTTAAGTCTAAATATGAATAAATCACCACAAAATAGGAAGAGACACAGGATTTTTACGTGGAAAACCCAACTCGGGAAAAAACCACGGGTGGTAGAGACCACCGAAAGCACAGCACTATAAAACGAAGATTACAAGGGAACTCACTAGACCTTTGACGTAGTTGTAACTCAACCTAAAAGGACTGTGAAGAACTTGCCGACGACCCACCGTTCACCTTCCACGTGCTAGCTTGAAACCCACCTTGAATGCCCCTTCATGGTGCTTGATAACAGGGAAAAAAAATAAGTCTTCAACGCAGTCTCCCTTGCACGATTAAGCCCACAAAACTCTCAAAGAATAAATCTTAAAGCTCAAGAGAATAAGATAGCTTTCATATGTTGTTTGTGGCTGCAAGGGGTCAATAAATAGCCCAAGGTTCATGCAAGATACTCTTAGGAACAAATCAGGACTCTTAGAAGAGGTTTGGAGAATCAGCAAACAAGAGTCCTGTTCGGACTGAAAAGTCCCAGCTTGCTATAGTGAGACTGGCTTTTGGTATTGACAGAATTGTTCCTCGCTATAGCGAGACTGGGTTTTGTCTAGCAATCTGATGCGCGCCGAGCTTGTCCGGGAAAGTCTCTTAGAGGTCTTTAAGATACTTTAGAAGACTTCAAAGTTTATCTTGATCTTCAGAAGATGTCTTCAATTATCAAAGGGTTGCTTCACAGAAAAGAAATAGAAAATACAACTCAATTAAGACTTGAGTTTTGTTCAAATTAAGAGAATTAGCCAACTAAAATTCTAACAATCTCCCCCTTTGGCAATTCATGAACAAAACTCCTAATACAAAATAGATCTCCTATCCTAGTACAAAAAATAATCTAAAAAAGACTGTAAAAAGATGAGACCACTTGTCTGGAAGATAACCTGCCCGAGAAGCAAACCTTGGGAAAGAACAAGCATAATATCACAGAAAGAGAATTATACATATTGATAGATCTGACAGTTTGTCTAAGACAAGTCTAAATACTCCGCCTTTTTGTTTATAGGATTGAGAAACCAGCATAACAAAAGGATATGGGTAAAGAAACAGAAAGTGCAAAATAAACATAAGAAACACCCGTTCAGAAACATCACTGATGGCGAAGCTGGTTAAACATTTCTGTCAGGTGATTACGGATATCAGTGAAGCCAGACGCTATTCTTTCATCCATTTGTTCAATCTGAATAGATTGATCATACACTGCATGTTCTAAAGCCAGGAGACGATTCTCAATGGAGTGTTCAGCTACATCCTCAACCGGAACTGGGGCTTGCTCCCCCTGAATACGATTGCGAATATGAGTGTCTGACATAGCTCTAGTTCTGCTATCTATCTTTTGCCTTTTGGTAACAGGCATTTCATGAGGGTAAACATGACAACCAGCATCAATCAACAATTTACTAATCATTGCCCCAAACGGAAGTTGGAGCTTCCGAGGTTCATCGAAGATCTTTAACATACAGTTAAGGATAATACGCGGAATGTCCACTGATGTGCCCGTACCTAAGAAGTAGAGAAGAAGAGCCTGGGACGGGAGAAGGTTAGAGGAATGTCCTCGAGGCTCAATGTTATTAACCACAAAAGTGTTAAGCAGTCGATAATCAGTTTGCATATCAGAAATTTTCAGCACCGGAGGAGTCCATTCAGTTGGTTCCCCACAGAGAACTGTAGCCACTTCATCTAAGAGATGTGCTTGATTATCCGGATCAGGAACAGGATAGAGTGGTTGATCAGGTCTTCGAAGTGTTAGCAAAGTGCAAATTGTTCTGGCATCAACTGAGATAGTCTTGCCCCTAACAAAAGTCCGGAATCCATCTGCTGTAGCTTCAAACACATTGCAATAAAACTCCCTCGCCCATTCTTCAAAACACTCAATGATCAAATTCATTAGGATCATGAGACGATTACGATAAAGCCATTGAGTGAATTCCGAAGCAGTGAGTGAATTTTGAACAACGATTCTCTCAAAAATCACTGTTCTATCTTTGAAGCTAGATTCAAAACGAACTGCACTCTCAACATCCCTGAACCGTTCATTATAATATTGAGAGGAGGAACTAGCAGGACGCTTCCCTTTTGAAGTTCTTGGAGCCATGTTGAGCCAAGGAGATTCAATAAAGCACATAAAAACAATGTAGATATTCATTGAGGTAAAAGAACAAACACCTTGTGTGCATAATTACTCAGTGAAATTTCCAACAAACTGAACAAGCTTCCAAAAGATCCCAATGGATAAAGTATCACATAGAGAAGAACCACTAAATATATAGCACAAACGAATTTCAGCAACGAAGCAAAAATATATAAGAAAAAATGCCACCCAACCTATAGAAATGCAGCCAATCCTTACAGAAATTCCACCAATCTTACATAAAATTCGAAAATGGGAAAGACCATTCAAAGAAAGGTTTCTTCTACACCCACATTTGAGAAGCTAGTGCCAAAACAACCATTCCTCAACCAAACCAACCAATATAGGCATAGGATCATAACCGAAAAATTTGTTGAGAAGAAGAGAGAAAAACCATACCTTGGTGAAGAAGAAAGATGACGGATTTGGACGAGTTTGATGAAAAAGAGAATGCGATAAATTGAATGGAGGGACCCAAAAAAAATGGTGAAACAAAAAACCCTAGTAACTGGAGAAAGAAGAAAGAGGGAAAAAAACGGCTGGCAGAATCGGTTTTAATACCGATTGCTGTAGTCTCGCTATAGCGAGAGTACTCTCTGGAACGAGTGCAGGCAGCGCACAGTCAGTGCAGTTCCCCCCCCCGTTTTTAACTAGAAACAAAAAAAATTTGAAAAGTGTTTCCCATCTACAACAATATCCACGAATAAGCTCGAGAAATACACAATTCAACCGATATTTATTGAAAGTGTGTGTAGAATGATATGCTCCCCCTCAATCATTGTCTATCTCCTTTTTTTTTTAAAATAAATGAATGAACCGTCATGGGCGGCTTTCACACTATCAGACATAGTAGCCTTCTCCACCGAAACTTACCAATCGAGTGGAAGCTATCACTCATGACCGTAGGTAGCCCTGATCCTCTGGTCATATACATATTGCTGTTCTCCCTCTTTATTTTGAAGATTTTCCATGAACCGTCCTGGGTGACTTTCACACTATCAGTCATGGTAGCCTTCTCCAACGAAACTTACCAATCAAATTAGAAGCTATCACACATGTCTGTAGGTAGCCCTGATCCTCTGGTTCAAGATAAAAAAATGATCCTCATGATTTTTTTTTTAAAATCAAGATCAGAGGGGAACATACATAGTGCCAGAAAAAAATGATATCAGTAAACTGTGCACTATCATCAAACAAAATCACATGCAATAATAGTCATAGATGTGAGTGAGCATTGTGCATGTGCATAAAACCAGAGTAAAACATAGGTTTAAGGAAAGGAGGAAATCCCCAGAGACTTGCGAAGGGACTCAAAATGATTTGGGTCCAGGGGTTTGGTAAAAATATCAGCCAGTTGATGTTCGGTAGGAACTTTGTCAAGGACAATGATCTTCTCTTCGACCAACTCACGGATAAAGTGATGCATAATATCAATGTGTTTGGTTCGGGAATGCGGTACATGATTTTTCGATATGTCAATAGCACTTTGATTAGTCAATAGCACTTTGATTAGTCAATAGCACTTTGATTATCACAATAAACAGACATAGTATCTTGGTCAATTCCATAGTCAGCCAACATTTGTTTCATCCAAAGAAGTTGAGTACAACAACTACCAGCAGCAATATACTCGGCTTCAGCAGTCGACAAAGAAGTCGAAGTCTGCTTTTTACTATGCCAAGCGAGCAAGTTATTTCCAATAAAGAAGCACCCACCAGTTGTGTTTTTGCAATCATCGACACTTCCTGCCCAATCAGCATCAGAATACCCAGTAAGATTTGTATTCGTATCTTTGCTTAGCCAAATACCAAAGTCGACAGTTCTACTTACATACTTCGTGATTCTTTTAACGGAGTGAATGTGTGATTCCTTTAGTTTTGACTGATAACGAGCACAGACTCCAACACTGTAAACGATGCTGGGTCGGCTGGCAGTGAGATAGAGAAGACTCCCAATCATGCTTCTGTAAAGTGTTTCATTCACATCTTTACCAGACACATCAATGGTCAATTTCACACTTGAGCTCATTGGAGTTCTTGAATGTTTAGCAGAAGTCATCCCAAATTTTGTCAAAATGTTACGAGCATATTTTGATTGAGATACAAAAATGCCATTGTTGCACTACCTGATCTGTAAGCCTAGAAAGAAGGAGAGTTCTCCAACCATGCTCATTTCAAATTCACTCGGCATGCTTTCAGAAAAGTGATCGACTAGCACTGATGATGTAGAGCCAAAGACAATATCATCCACATAAATTTGAGCAATTAACATGTGAGGAGGTTCTTCTTTGATGAATAGAGTCTTGTCTACACTCCCTCTTTTGAAATCATTTTCCAATAAAAAGACAGTTAGCCTTTCGTACCATGCTCTTGGAGCCTGTTTTAACCCATAGAGAGCTTTCTTGAGTTTAAACACATGATGCGGGTAATGAGGATATTGAAATCCTTTGGGCTGTTCAACGTAAGCTTCCTCATTCAAGTACCCATTTAAAAAGGCACTCTTGACGTCCATCTGATAAAGCTTGATATGAAGAAAACAAGCGATAGCTAATAACAGACGGATAGATTCCAATCGAGCAACAGGGGCAAATGTTTCATCAAAATCGATGCCATCAATTTGTATATACCCCTGAGCAACCAGCCTAGCCTTGTTTCTTATGACCTGTCCCAATTCATCGGTCTTATTCTTATAGATCCACTTGGTGCCAATAACATTGGTGTGGCTTGGTCTAGGAATTAATTCCCACACATAGTTTCTCTCAAACTGTTCAAGTTCCTCATGCATAGCATTAATCCAACAATCATCAATAATTGCTTCTTTTATGTTTTTCGGTTCAATGGAAGAAATGCAACAGAAGTTACTTACCTCATCGCGTACCTGTTTTCTAGTCTTGAGAGACTCTGTCGCTTCTCCAAGAACTTGAGAAATAGGATGGCTCTTCATCACCTTAGGTACAGGTCGCAAACCCTTAGATGCAATTTTTTTTTTCAAAATGCTGAATGATGTCCATAAGATCAGAAGTTGATTTTGATTGGTCAGTTTGCTTATCTTTGAAATCATTATTATTTGTATCTTTTGATGTTGCAGCTGGATCTTTAAGCTTGCTTGAACGTGTGTCATAATCCTGTGTTAAAGTAGGTGAAAAAGTTAGAACTTCTTCACCATCAGAAAAGTAATATGAAGTTCCTGCATCATCAACAGCCACATTTATTGACTCCATAACTGAAGAGTTTCTGAGATTATAAACCCGATAAGCCTTACTTGACATTGAGTAACCAAGAAAAATTCCTTCGTCACTCTTGGAGTCAAATTTGCTTAAGTGTTCCCTATCCTTTAGGATGTAGCACTTACTCCCAAAAGTTCGAAGATACTTGACAGTTGGTTTGCGGTTGCACCAAATCTCATATGGGGTCGATCTTGTTCAGGCCGTAGGTAAACTCTATTGATAATGTGAACTGCAGTGTTTACCGCTTCAGCCCATAAACGTTGAGGAATTTTCTTACTATGTAACATAATGCGTGCCATCTCTTGGACAACACAATTTTTCCTCTCAACGACTCCATTTTGTTGTGGTGTTTTTGGTGCAGAAAATTCATGTTTTATACCATGCTTGGAACAAAAAGACTCAAAGTAAGAGTTTTGAAATTTAGTTCCATGGTCTGAACGAATACGAATTACACCACCAAAAGTTTTTCCTTTATCATTAATGAGCAAAGTCCATAAGTCAAGAAAAACTTCAAAGGTTTCGGACTTTTCTTTTAGTAAACGAACCCATGTAAGCCGTGAAAAATCATCAACAGTTAGAAAATATATTTTTTACCGCCAATGCTTTCGGATTTTGTAGGACCCATGAGATCCATATGAAGTAATTCAAGCGGCCTGGTGGTGGTTAAAGCATCAACTTTTTTATGTGAGGACCTGATTTGTTTTCCAATCTGACAAGGACCAGTGGGGGCTTTTAAACGTTTGGGCAGTCCTATAATAGTTTCATTTTTTGCCAAGTTATCTAGGTCCGTATGATTAACATGGCCTAAACGTTCATGCCACAAATCTATGTCATTAATCATTGCTACGTGACATGTCATTGTACTATCTGTGGCAACGACATAACAATTGTCAGAAGTACGCACTCCACGGAGAACATTATTTCCCTTTTTAACAACAATTAGACAGTCATTAAGAGAGAAATGAACTTCATATTGTGAGTCACACAATTGGCTGATGCTTAACAGATTAGCATTCAGACCATTGACAAAGAAAACATTTGATAGAGAGGACATACATGGAATTGAAACTGTACCTTTTTTTATTATCTTTGATTTGCTTCCATCCCCAAATTTTACACTACCTCCATCACAGCTTTCCAACGATGTAAACAAGGATTTGTTTCCAGTCATGTGTCTAGAACATCCGCTATCCAAGTACCACACTTGCGAATCTATTGCTGTTAGTGCCACATTCCTATGAGCACTTGTTTTTGTATTGTCAATTCCGTGTCGAAGAATCCAAGACCTTGCCTCTTAGAATTTCTCAAGGAAGATTAAGTTTGAAGGCAGAAGATCAAGTCTTGGAAGGCCCGGATTCATAAAGGAAGACGTCCATATATGTGCCAACCTATTCAGGTAAATGGTACTCCAAACCAACTAAGACATGGCCCTAAAAACCCTTAGTTTAATGGCTTGTTTAATAGGGTTTTAGAGATTGTTTTTCAGCTTTTTCAAGTCTCAAAACAGGCCTCAGAAGTCGGCTAACCGCCATGGTTTTCGGTCACCTCGCGGTTACTTTTCCAAAGAGCAAAAACTCTCTTAAAATGGTTTTTCGGTTACCTCGCGGTTACCTCACGGCTAGCCGTTTGAACAGTAACATCACTATTCACTATTCACTATTCACTGTTCACTGTTCACTAGCCGTTTGAATAGTAAAACTATTCACTAGCCGTTTGAACAGTAACACTATTCACTATTCACTGTTCACTGGCCGTTTGAACAGTAATACTATTCACTAGCCGTTTTATGACCGTTGGAAAGCTTTTTATAAATAGAAAAACGCCCCAAATCATCCCTAAGGTTTGAAAAATCATTCCCAAGGCCTCCAAGATCATAAGAGCTCATGTCCTAACCATTGTGTATCATATAAGAGCTCTCATAGATCATTCCACACACACTATGAGCTTAGTTTGTCAAATCTAAGAGCTTTATTAGCTTAAGGAAAGTATGATGTGTGGAGACAATATTGCCTAGGGAAGAACTTGAGCTATCATAGTTTATTATCCAAATCCTTAGATCAAAGACCTCTTCCCTTAACTGAGCACAACATTGGAGCATCATCATCAACATCAAGGAAGCATTGCAAGAGGCATCAAAGCTTGGAGCTGCGGTGACAAGTTTCGAAGAGCATCCTCCGGACTTCGTCAAAGAGGCAAGTGGCAACCTCCAGACTTTGTCAAAAAGAGGCAAGTGTTCTTCGCCCTCCATTCAAATTATATCTTTGTGATAATGGATTGTTTCTACGTGATTCAACCACTTTAAAAATTGTGATAGTGGATTATTTCTGTATGATTCAACCACTCTAAAGGTTGTGTTTGGGAGTAGATCTTTGTGATCGAACCTCGTGAAGAAAAATGGGGAGTAGATCTGTGTGGTCGAACCTCGTGAACAAAATTTATGTAGAATCAGTACTTGTGTAGTTCGATTCTTCATAGTGAAACCAGGGGACTATGTGACCCTTGAAAGTGGATGTAGGTCTGTGTGACTGAACCACTATAAATCCCTTGTGTCAATTTCTTTATCTCTATCTCTTGTGCTTGATTTATATATCTATATGTTGTGGAGAATTATATGAATGATATTTAGTTTAATTGACACACATCCACTTGTGCGAAAACAATATTGATCATATTGGTAAATCAAATCTTGTTTAGCACACACTCTTTAACAAATATTCATTTGAGCACATTGATATAAATCATAAGTGAAATTGTGAAGAGTGTTGTACCCAAACTTGTGGTTACAAATTTGAAACTAATTGTCTTATTTTTGATTGTTTAAGCACTCATACATTGAACACATATTCCGCATAAGTTGTATTCTTATTTGTGTTCATTATGTTCTTATTCCTAGTTGGGATTAAAATTGGACTAAGATTTTTTAATTGGGAAAAGAATTCCATTAGTCCTATTCACCCCCCCCCCCCCCCCCATAGGACACTTTCATTGGCCCTAGCTGCACTTTCAATTAGTATCAGAGCAGTAAGGACCACATTGCAGTAAAGATAAGACTTAATAACCCAGATAGACTTAGTCTTGATCTTTTGAGGAGTAAAATTCCTCACCCCACGCGGATTATGTATTTGATGTTTAAGTTTATAACAATGTGGTCGTATGTGCCTTTTATTCCACAAAAATGACAGATTGGAACAAATCTGGGTGCAGGCACATTCTTATATGGTTTTGAGTTCGTATTGTTAGTATTTGGGTTAGCAAGCATGCTGGGTTGCAAAGCTGGTCCTTTAACAAAGACAAATTTACCTGATTGCTTAGATGAAGAGGACTCATAAATGAATCCAAGTCCCGTCTTATGTTTATCACTTCTTTGTTGCATCAAAATCTCATCAAGAGTCATTGATCCTTTATTCATTCGATCAAGCGAGGACTTGGCCGAAATTAATTTTGTTAGAGCCATCCGAAGTTTTCCACATACATCATTTTTCTCAGTCTCCAGCAGGTTGTACTCAAGTTGCAAGGAATCCAGTTCTTTTTTAACAGTCTCATATTGTGCAGTAGTAAAATCCTTTTCTTTTCCTACAGCAAAAACAGTGTCAGATAAAATCACACGTTGAGTTTCTAACTGGCTTACCTTGACACGGGCATAACTAAGTTCAGAAGAAATGATTGAATTATGAGTTTCTGAATCTTTCAACTTTTGAGAGAGTTTATCGTTTATACGAGATAAACGTAACGAATCTTTGAGAAGTTTCTTATAAGCAACTTCAATATCCCGTTCTTCATCAGAAAGATCATCAATTTTTGACTCATCATCTGACTTGGAATCTTTGTCAGATGACCCCTGCTCAAGAGATTAGTTAGTACAAAATAGAAAGGCAATATATTTAGCAGACTCAGATTGTGACTAAGATTCATTATTTTCATTCTCAGAGTCTTCTTCCCAAGAAACATTCAAAGCTTTTCCTTTGTTTTTCTCCAACCTGTTGGCACATTTAGAAGCTGGGTGGCTAAAACCTTGACATTCAAAGCATTGAATAGGTTTGGTAGCATTTTGAGATGAGTTTTTATCATACTTGGGCACACCCTTTGGTTTATTGAAGCCTTTGTTCTCTGGGAATTCCTTTTTGAGAGTTGGTTTGTTTTTATTTAGATATCTCTTGAATCGTTTAACAAATAAAGCCTCGAGTTTAACATCATCAAAATCATTATCGTATTCATCATCATTGTTAGCTTTAGAAGACATGAGGGCAAACCCTTGGATTTCTTACTAGGGCAGTGATTTGCTTCAAAAGTCTGTAAATTTCCAATAAGTTCCTCAACAGGAAGTTCATTGAGATTAGTGTATTCCTCAATGGCAATCACTTTGGACTGAAATCTTTCAGGCAGAGATCGAAGAATTTTTTTTACCACTTTCGAGTCTGGAAAAGGTTCTCCCAGATTGAAACTTGAATTAACAATATGACCAAGTTTAGCATTAAATTCATCGAAAGTTTCATCATCTTTCATACGTATTGTCTCAAAGGCAGATGCCAGATTTTGAATTTTGGTTTGCCTGACTATATCAGTGCCTTCATGCACTGTTCTTAAGAGATCCCAAGCCTCTTTAGCAGTGGTGCATGTTGAGATTCTGCGAAATTCTGAGTGAGAAACACCATTGTACATAGCATTCATAGCCCTATCATTCCAATGGGTCTGATTCTTTTCTCCTTGGGTCCAGTCAGCTACTGGTTTGGGAACAGTTTTCCCTTCAACTACCATTGTTGGTGATTTGTAACCATTCACCACTGTTTGCCAAATATCATGATCAAGAGAACGTAAAAATGCAGTCATCCTTACCTTCAAGCAATGGTGGCTTGGTGGTAGACGTACCTTCCCTAGTGAATTCCATAGATCAAATCTGAGAGGTTCGCACTATAGAGTTGTGCAACTTGCTCTGATACCACATGAAGGTTTGACTAAACCCAGATCAACCTTCTATTTACGCCTTAACACAGGCTAATGTCCTTTTTCAGATTATTATATGAATCCCAAACACAGGTAATTAAACTAATTAATTAACGTAAGTCCAAATATGAATAAATCACCACAAAATAGGAAGAGACACAGGATTTTTACGTGGAAAACCCAACTCGAGAAAAAACCACGGGTGGTAGAGACCACCGAAAGCACAGCACTATAAAACGAAGATTACAAGTGAACTCACTAGATCTTTGACACAGTTGTAACTCAACCTAAAAGGACTGTGAAGAACTTACCGACGACCCGCCGTTCACCTTCCACGTGCTAGCTTGAAACCCACCTTGAATGCCCCTTCAAGGTGCTTGATAACAGGGAAAAAGAATAAGTCTTCAGCGCAGTCTCCCTTGCACGATTAAGCCCACAAAACTCTCAAAGAATAAATCTTAAAGCTCAAGAGAATAAGATAGCTTTCATACGTTATTTGTGGTTGCAAGGGGTCAATAAATAGCCCAAGGTTCGTGCAAGATACTCTTAGGAACAAATCAGGACTCTTAGAAGAGATTTGGAGAATCAACAAACAAGAGTCCTGTTCGGACTGAAAAGTCCCAGCTCGCTATAGCAAGACTGGCTTTTGGTATTGACAGAATTGTTCCTCGCTATAGCGAGACTGAGTTCTGTCTAGCAATCTGATGTGCGCCGAACTTGTCTGGGAAAGTCTCTTAGAGGTCTTTAAGATACTTTAGAAGACTTCAAAGTTTATCTTGATCTTCAGAAGATGTCTTCAATTATCAAAGGGTTGCTTCACAGTCCTTTTCTAAAAGAAATAGAAAATACAACTCAATTAGGACTTGAGTTTTGTTCAAATTAAGAGAATTAGCCAACTAAAATTCTAACAATACACAACTTGTTAGATGCACAATCATAAGACAGCAGAACCTTCACTCTATGAATATTATAATTCTAATAATCAACAGAGTTCAATCAAGAAATTCTCTGTAATCAGATGGCATCTTGCAAATATAATGATGTGCTATAATAAGAAAATCTAATCAAATGATAATTTGACTGTGCATCTATTGTAATCATAAATTCTTGAGAACTTGTTGTAAGCAACGTATAAAATCCATACCCGTGTACTTTTCTAAGACAGAATAGATCGATGAAAAACAAAAGAAGCATACCTGCCATGAAGCTCTTGACATAGAACTCACAAAGATCTCATACTGATGAGATGACAAGTTCACCGTGTCAGTAGAAGCCCGCTTGTCCAGGCCTTGGCTCAATAGTCACTTATTGTACATGTGGGACTATGGATACTATGCCAACCAATGCAAGCAGAACATTTGTAGGTATTGCAAAGCCGTTGGTCATGTCATTGACGAATGCCTGAAGCATCCAAATAATCCAGCCCCTCATGCCAATGTTACTGTTGCTGCCTCTTTTGCCCCTATTGCTAATGATGCGTCTGCGCAACCAGGTTCCTCTGTGTCATTCTTTTTAGAGGAACTCCAATTGAAACAGAGTATGAATGAATTGGTCTGTCCCCTTAAGGAATCATGCCTCTCTATTTATCATTTCAAGATCCAGTTTTTAGCTAATTACAAGAATTACAGTCTATAAAGGAAAGGATAATTGTACAAATCTCATGGTTTGACACAGCCTTCATACGTGCAATCTTTAATGAGGTCAATGGATTAGGGCCCATGTATTTTGCTATTGGACTTGGATCCGGTGTGTAACAAATGAGTCATTAACACCCCAACCCACCCCAATTAAATTGATGCCGGAAAATTGAGAAGCATCAATTCGTTAGATAAAAATTGATGTCGAGGACGTGGAAGTCCTTTGGTGAAGATATCTGTAATTTGTGGACCGGAGGAGATAAACGGAAGAGAGATTATATTACGCATATATTCATCTCAGATAAAATGACAGCCGACCTCTATGTGTTTTGTCCTCTCATTGAACACTGGATTTTTTGTAATCCGTATTGCACTCGTGTTATCGGCATACAAAGGAGTTGGGAGAGGTTGAGTGAAGCCAAGATCGGCGAGTAGCCCACGAAGCCAAAGTATTTTCGAACAAGTGGCAGACATCACACGATATACAGCCTCATTTGATGATTTGGAGACTTTTGTCTTGCCTTTTACACTCCATGCAAATCCATGCATATTTAGAAACCTAGCTTTTTAATTCCAGCATTGCACGTCCATGTAAATCGGGATCATCTGAGGATTTTCCCCACGATGACCGTGAGTGGACCATTCACGGTCCGCTGCGTCACCGTGGGTAATTCCTGCCAGAATGTATAGCAAGCTGTCCGCGTGCATGATAGGCTGCCACGGTGATGTGGCGGACCGTGGGTCACTGTGGGGTAAATCCTCACGAGATCCAGACTCACGTCCATGCATATCTACACGTCACATCTAATTGCTTTTCCTTTTATTTTGAGTTGTTCTAGCTTCCATCAATATATATATGTAATTCTATGAAATGAGAAATAAGCAAGCCATTTTTTACTCTAAATCCTGCATCAGCACAAGAGGAAAGCCCTTTCCCTTTCACTTGTGGGCTTGATAGGGTGCAGGATCATACCCACATCCACCCCCTCCAACCTCACTCGAAGCCAATGCCAAATTGAAAGAAAATCCCTATTTCAGCGTTTCACCGAACACCTAACACTCCAAACTTGCACCCTCAAATCTCATGCTAATACTCTTAAAAATGGGGGCGAGAAATGTGTGAAAACCAAGCATAGGACCCACAATCTGAGGAAGACTACTGAGACCGTTTGAGAAAGGCCGTCGGGACACAAAATGCGATGGTTTTCATAATATTTCCATCACTAGGTACAAGAAGATGAAGCAAAATATGACCTTTTTTTTTGCAGTGGAATTTGACGATAACATCAAATCAACCAATTAACGATATTGTCCACTCGAGTAATTTCATCAAAAAGATGTACTAATAACTCTCGTCATTTGATATTTTTCCTTCATAAAACGCTTTTTCCTCTCCACAATAAGCTTAGTTTTTTTGTAAAAGTTCTTTTATTTTTTTAAATTAGTTGTCTATCAATCCTCCAGTTAATTCACATTTAGTGGAAATTGTAGTTATGCTCTTATAATCAATGCAATTTCTATCAACGTAATAAAAACTAATTTAAATATATTTATTATTGGCTCTTCCAACTCTTTGGGTTCTTTATAGAGAAAATAAAAATGATCAACCGGGCCACATTTGAAAATGGTAAAAGAGAAAGGATGGGTCAAGGCTTCTTCGATAAAAGGAAAGAAAGAATGGTTCATGGAAGGTAGGTACCTATGGGCACTTTAGTAAAACAAATCTCCAAGATCTGGCTGCAAAAGATCAAATCTCTACCATTAATTAACATTTTTAGTAGGATTCTTTACCTTATTTTAGATAAATATTCTAATTCAAGTCTCAATCTGATATTTACTGCTTTTTTGCAATTTACTAGCCTTCGGGGGGACTAGGGAAGATATCCGAGGGATTCGCAGGCAATCATTGTTTTATACAACATAATAAAAGTTGGCCAGGTTTTTAGAGAAAAATCAAAACATAGGCCCGGGCTGGCTACAAATAAAAGCATAGTTAAATTTAATATTTTCATTAAAATATTAATAATATATATATATATATATTATTTAGAAAAATGGCTTGGGTCGTCCCAACAGTACCTATCTACGAAAAAACCAATGGAGAAATGAATAGATAAATTCTTTTCTTGATAAACGAAAGTAATGTGTAACCTGAACCTATAAAATATAAAATAAATAATAAATAACATATATTATTCATTATCTAAAAAAAGCAAGCCCTTGAGTTAATCATTCACCTGCACATTTAATGAGGTTGAATCACTAAAAATCAATATATGAACCTGAAGAGAATACAATGGCAAATGCATCATACAAAATCAGTATCGTGAGTTTTAGATATATTATATATGTATGAAAAATCCTTTCAAAAGAAAAAAAAAACTCTTTCAATCTTCTTATTCGTGCGAAACAAAAACAAAAAAAAAAAAAAAGAAAAAAAAAACATAACTGATGAAGTTTTTCCCACTAAACAGTAATTATTACCAATGACATTTGGAGTTTCTTTTACTAAATAGGCTGTCAGCTTGCTTGGTTTTGATGAGTTTGAGAGGATTATCCACCATAAAGCTTGTTGGATTTTGCAAATGGAGAGTTTGAGGAAGAGGACCATGTAATGGTAATTTGAGAAAGGGTATCTTGAGAGGATATAGGAACTCGTTTATTGATGGGCTTAACTTATCACCTCCCGATCTCTTCAAAGTTAATACTAAAATCATAATAATAAAGGGGTTTGGTTAGACAGATTTTATGATGGATTAGAGAGTGATTTGAGGATTAAGAATATAGGAAGATAAAATAGAAAAGTTAGGAAAGGAGAGATTTAAGGGGAATTTAGAAAGATTTTAGAAATGTAGGTCTATGGAAACCATAATCTTAATTTAAATGGAGAGATTTAGGGAGGAGACTTGGGAGGTGTGTAGTGGCCCACATCAAAGCAAGAGTTCTATATATTTTTTCTAAGTATTTCTTTCAAAGGAGAACTCCATGAGCGCTTACGTGGCGCCCTCTACATCCTCCCTCCCTATTGTTTTAATATAATATATATATATAGGAAAGTATTAATGAGCATCTATCTGTCACCATATTACGGTGAGGGACAATATAATGTGGCCAACTTTATCATCCATCCAAATCACTCACAAACAATCCAAATTACATCGAATCCATTGAGTTTTTACTGATCCAAATGGATTGAATCTTTGGACCGAGGGTTAAGATTTCTTCTTTAATATAAAGCCGTTAAATTTGTGGGCCACAGATGAAAGGAACCCCGAATGGTGAGAGATAGATGTACATGAATGTCCCTCATAAACATACCCCCCCCCCCCCCCACAAGTATCAAGTTTGACCAGTCACATGCCCATAACCCCTTCATCTAGGGCCCACAACTTTCATATATATAAAAAAGTCAACCATCCATCCAATGGTCGACCCATTCTGTCACGTCCCCCAAACCCGATTAGAGAATAAACCGGATCCGGGGAGTGAAATTTAGGGCTAATAAAATTTTTTTGCCCTTTTAGTCCAAGGATCGTAAGTCTGGTGTGAGGATAATGTATTTGAAACCTCATTTAATATCGTAACCGCGAAACTTGTTATAAACCAAATCATAATTGATACCAAAGCAAGGATAATACTTATTCTCACTCATTAATAATTAAAGTTACAACAATAAATAACAATTCTAACAAAAGATGATTATGTCTTAAACAATGACCGTCCCAAAACCTAAGCAATTTTAACTAAGTACAAGAATCAATGATCAAAGGTCTAATGAGTAAAAGTCTAAGGTAAATATTGAATAATGGAAAATCTACGATGGTCCCCATGTATGTGGCTCTCATGTGGCAGGAAAGATGACATTACTCTACATTATCGGCACACCACTCTCGCTGCTCCTCTACCGGTTGGAGATCCTCTGGGATCTCCTCACTTGCTGGCTCCTCGTCGTACTCACCTGTGGTGTCTGCACACCTAAGAACAAGAGTCAATGACATGTTGAGCAGAAGATAAGCAATGCATAAATATCATGTATACATGTGTCAAAGGAGATGTAAAGACAAGTGCAAGATCATATGATAGTAAGGTAAAGAAGGCTAGGCATAAAGCATGAATATTAATAACGGGAATTGATAACAAGAAACCCTAACATCAACTAGCAATAACAACCATCAACACAATGCAAATGCAAGAAATAAGAAAGGGAGACTCCGAAGATGTCCAAGCCACCTCTCGGGGTGCTAGTAGAAATCATATCCGGACCACTAATACCGAAGTCCGGCTCCAGGGGGATCCTAGCTCGATCCTGGTCCTAGGAATAACAGTACGGTCCAAGCCCGCTTCCAGTTATTCTACGCCATGGATACCATCCAAGCCGACCGCCCATCCCGATGTCCGAGTAACTGGCTCATCTATAAACTCCAAAACTGCAGCTGGTCATGATATGCAATCCTCCCCACAGTGGATCCTACTGTGGTTGGACAAATGAAATGATGTGGTGTTGACACAAGGAAATCAAGACAAGCATACATGGCTAGTTCAATATACAAGACCATAATATAAGGACTACTCCAATCGAGCCAAGTTACGAAACAAGTCCATGAATCCCATCAAGTAGTCCTCTAACAATCTAGTGCAAGATAACGAGGTCCTAGGGTACACTCTAAGTCTGGTCCAAGTCCTAATTCTACAAGAATTTATGTTTCATATTTAATTAGGTATATTTATGCCAAGTGAGTGTATAAGGAGACGATATCAACGGATATGATCACAACTCAATGGGGAAGTTATAATCCAAACCTAGGCAAGTGTTGTCATCCATGTACCATACATGATCTAACGGAGTGCGTGTGGAAATTAAGTCAACGATGCTTCTAAGAAGGAATCCTTGGTGTACAATCATGTTGGGCATCAGTTGACTCAATTCCATACGTATTCGGTTAAACCATGCGTAATATAAGGACACCTAGACAACCATCGAAGCATACCAAGTCACGTGCTTCGATTTCATTCCACTACTAGAAATCTGAGCTTTTGCCCAGCAAAAAACGGGCGGCCGCTTGTGGTGGTCGCAAATAGGGTCATTATCGACCGCCTAATCCATTTCTACGTAACCCACCGAAACACATTTTTCCCTTCCCCCCTTTTTTTCCCCTGCTCCCGCGCTTATCCCTCCCGCACTCTGCCCTCTCCCTCTCCCGATCTCTTGCGCCGGTTCTCTCCCTCCCTCTCCCTCTCCCTCTCCCTCTGGCTCCGCACTGTTTGACTGTGAATTTGACGGAGGCCGTCGAAGTAGCCATCCACCCACCAAGTAGCCACACAAGAACCATTCGAACCCCATTTGAGAGCCCTTGTCATGTCTCCACACCTCTTAGAACAATCCTAGCAGGAAAAAAAAAAACAGAGAGAGAAGAGAGAGAGAACAGTGAAATCTTTTTTACAGAAACCCTTGTCATGTCTCCATATATCCTCTTCTTCGTTTCTGCCATCCATCTTTTGAAATCTAAATTTATCTCTATATATTCAGAGAGAGAATGACTCATATCCTTCAAAACCCTCTGTTTTATTTTTTTTATAAGATGAAGTTGGCTCTGTTTTCTTGTTTGAATATTCCATCTTCTTGTTCCACAGGAGATAGAAATCTAGATGGGTATTTTTTAATTTTTTTGGATATTTTTCTTATTTTACCTTTTTTTTATGAGTGAATTGAATTCAAACATCAAATCCAATATTCTTATGGATTAATTTGGTTAAAAAAAAACCTTAACTTTGGGAGAGCACACGGGAACCAGAGAGAGCGAGATCGCGAAAGAGTGCAATCATGGAAGAAGGAGACGAAGGGCAAAGAAGATGGATTGAACCCTGAACAGCGCCGAGAAAGGTTTGATTTTTCTGACCCTTGTTTTCTTTTTCCCTGTGTTATCTGATAGATCTTTGGTTTTTGTTTTGCCCCCTTTATTTCTCGAGTCCATATATAAATATTTGGATTTGGGGTTTTTGTTTTGCAGAGACGCCAAAGCGCCGAAGAGAAGGCCTCGAAGAAAGTGGGGCAGGCGACATCTGGTGGGGATTCAGCTAAGAAAGGCGCAACAAGTAACAAGTAGCAAGCAGTCAGATTTATTTGATGATTGAGTTAAAAGGGTCATGGGGGTGGGGTTTTGATAGGATTCTTATTCTATGTGCTATTCATTTGGGTGGTGGTCCTATCTGTGATTTTTCGATCAACCCAAATTATGTTATGATCTTTCTCTAAGTCACGTCTCATCTGGTCTGTTTTAAACTTGTTGGCATCTATGTGATAAAGCCTTTTTGAAAATTGGGTTTTAGGTTTTGAAGAAGATGTCTTAGTTGTGACTTAATCCATTTTGCTCTGTCATTCAATTGCTCCCTTTCAAGTACAAAGCATTTTTTTTAACCAACAGATGGAAAAGTTCTAGCCTTTTACATTCTAAGGGATTCATTCCATACACCATTGGCACTTGTATGGAATGAATTATCAGGCATTGCATGTCCTGATTATAAGTATATAATTTCTGTAAGTGCAAAAAACGTAACTCACAAGATTAGGGGGTGCCTGATAGGACTTATCCAAAGGGACTGATAGAGATTAACTGCTGTGATCCTGAAAGGGGAGAAACAGACGGTCAGAGGACCCTGGCAGCGTGTGGTGTCTCTTGCCCCCTTGACTTGGATCTGCTCTTGTGTTTATATAGAGGAAGATAGAGGAAGAGAGGAGGCAGGGAGGTAGAAACTTATCCCATCATAGCCCTCCTTGTCAGGTACTAGTGAGGTACTCTCCCATCGTAGCCCACTTGTCATTAATTGTAGTCTCATCACAGCCCACTCTGTCCCATCGGGTCTTATCCTGGCGCCTGGGCGGTGCAGCTGTGTCAGGGATTTGGGCGGTGCCCTGATCCTGTTGTACGTGGCTAACTGTGCATAGAGATACACCTGTCACTGAGACCAAAATCGAGGCTTATCGGAATGGGACACTGTACCGAGATGGGTCACTGTACCAAAATGGAGAGCTCCAAGCACTTACCGAGATGGGACAAGCAACCAAGATCATCATTGGCCAAGACCAATCACTGGGGGGGTGCATGAATGAAACCAATCACTGGGAGGCGCATGACCGAAACCAAGCCAAGCGAATAGCTTAGAATTTAATAATGCCAAGTTGTCACATCGGTACATAAAGAGTGCATTCCTGAAAACGTTGCTTTTGGTTTCTTTAATATTATTTTCAACAAAAGTTCTCTCATGCTAAGACTTTTGGCGGGATTCGTTATTGCCGAGATCAAGGTGCTGAGATGGGACTCGTGTTGCTATCGGGATCAAGGTGCTGAGATGGTGCTCGTGCATGTGCCGAGACGGGACTCGTTACTACCGAGATCAAGGTGTTGAGATGGGACTTATATGTACCTAGGTCGAGATCTGGTTATCCCCCACACAAAGCCCCTAGCTTTTGACTTTTTAGAGTGCTCTTAACTCTTGGAAGTTGAAAGCTAAGTAGCATGACGGTGGAAACGTGGAGTTTATTCTGAAATCAAAGCTGGGACCATCACCGAGCTTGATCTTGGGACTGAGACATGACTGGCTGGTACTCTTACCGGAGCCAATGTTATCTTTTTGGCAGCAATTTGGTACTGGACCGAGATGCTTTTATATCGAGATCGGGACATAACTGGCTGGTACTTTTACAGGAGCCAGTATAATCGTTTTTTACAGCGATCTGGTGCTGGACTGAGATGCTTTTATGCCGAGATTGGGACATAACTGGCTGGTACTTTTGCCGGAGTCAGTGTAATCATTTTTTGGCAGCGATCTGGTGCTGGACCGAGATGCTTTTATGCCGAAGTGGGTGTATGAACCCAAGATCAATTTCTGACCAAGAAGCCTGGGTGTATGAACCCAAGGTCAGTCTTTGATGGAGAAGCCTGGGTGTATAAACACGAGGTCAGTCTCTTTAGTGGTGAATGACACTGTTGCCGAGCTGGAGAGTGGCGTTGCTAGCGATGTTGATATGGACTCCTGGCAGCCCCCAGACGTGGAGACTACTACTGAGCTTGTGGATGTCTCGCTAGATGACCTGTTGTCCTTCTTGGAGGCTCTATTTTACTGCCAGAGGGTAGGGCTTTTGATGGTGGAAGAGACTTCGCCTAGAATGCTCGAGTCGATGGTTATTTTGCCGGGAGAGTGCTGTCCTCCCATTGAAGATGAACCTAACTGAGTCTCACGCCCTCCAACGCAGTCGCTGCTGGTCCCTTGAAGATTCTTCGCTCTTTCAGGTTTTGGAGGCAGAGTGTTTGGGAAGATGACTTTTTATCCGTTGCCCACAGACGGCGCCAATTGTAAGTGCAAAAAATGTAACTCACAAGATTAGGGGGTGCACGTGCCTGATAGGACTTATCCAAAGGGACCAATGGAGATTAACTGCTATGATCCTGAAAGGGGAGAAACAGACAGTCAGAGGACCCTGGCTGTGGGCAGCGCAGGGCTCTCCGATGCCTAAGTTAGTGCAGGGACTTGAACAAAGGGTGGAGAGGAAGAAAAGAGGCATACCAGCGTGTGGTGTCTCTTGCCCCCTTGATTTGGATCTGCTCTTGTGTTTATATAGAGGAAGATAGAGGAAGAGAGGAGGCAGGGAGGTAGGAACTTGTCCCATCATAGCCCTCCTTGTCAGGTACTAGGGAGGTGCTATCCCATCGTAGCCCACTTGTCATTAATTGTAGTCTCATCACACCCCACTCTGTCCCATCGGGCCTTATCCTGGCGCCTGGGCGGTGCAGTTGTGTCAGGGATTTCAGGGATTTAGGCGGTGCCCTGATCCTGTTGTATGTGGCTAACTGTGCATAGAGATACACCTGTCACCGAGACCGAAATCGAGGCTTATCGGAATGGGACACTGCACTGAGATGGGTCACTGTACCGAAATGGAGAGCTCCAAGCACTTGTCGAGATGGGACAAGCAACCGAGACCATCATTGGCCGAGACCAATCACTTGGGGGCGCATGACCGAAACCAAGCCAAGCGAATAGCTTAGAATTTAATAATGCCAAGTTGTCACATCGGTACATAAAGAGTGCATAAACAATTCCTGAAAACTTTGCTTTTGGTTTTTTTAATATTATTTTCAACAAAAGTTCTCTCATGCTTAGATTCATGAGTTCTGTGTGGCCAAAGTGCCGAGGTGGGATTCGTTACTGCTGAGATCAAGGTACTGAGATGGGACTCGTGTTGCTACCAAGATCAAGGTGCTGAGATGGGGCTCGTGCATGTACCGAGACGGGACTCGTTACTACCGAGATCAAGGTGCTTAGATGGGGCTCGTGCATGTGCCGAGACGGGACTCGTTACTACCGAGATCAAGGTGCTGAGATGGGACTTATATATACCGAGGTCGAGATCTGGTTATCCCCCACACAATTTCCATCTTCTTCAGGCAGGTGCCGGTCTTAAGCCTATTTGAGTTCTTTTCAGGTTGTAAATGAACCTGCAGATGTGCACTGCCCAGTTTTAGAGATAACCACACGATCTAAACTTAGTTGCTTCAGTTGGAACAAATATACCAAGAACCATATAGCAAGTAGTGATTATGAAGGAATAGTGACTGTTTGGGATGTAACCACTCAACAGGTAATAAGGATTTATGAATTTCAGTATGCTTTTGCTTTCTCTAGTGCAATGGATTCTATTTATTTTTGATCTATTTGAAGGAATCAACAAATTATGTATGCTTTTCTAATATTTTAGAGTGTAATGGTAGTGATGATTGCAAGGTGTCAAAGTGACCCACTGGACCCTGGTCCATGATCCACTTAGGATCCGCTCTTCTTGGGATACACTCCATTTATGGCAGAGATATCCTCAATATGGGTGACTATATTGTGATTGTATATTACCATTCTAGGAGATTCTGATTGTACTGTAATTAGCATTTAGATTGATTCTTTGATTGTAAATTGACTGTAATTGTGGCCAATTGATTTCTATATAATGATAGTCGATCCCTAAGAGAGACAAGGACTTTTCCCATAGAAAATCTTCTCTTCTTCTAAATGTTATACCTTCCTGTCATGGTATCAGAGCGTGGCAAGATCTCTGTTAGGTTCAACAACAAAGTCTCTTCTCTATTTTTTGATCATCAGAAGATATCAGGTTCGTAGATTCCAGAAATTTTCATCTTCTCATCGCTAGAAGATCTTGGTCTCTCGGTATAGGATGCTGTGATCAACCGCGGCCCACTTGAGATCATCAACTCATCATCAGCTTTTTGCCCGGATCTGGTCGCCTGGTTTTCCTCAGTTTTTTGGAGATTTTTTCAGAGTTTTTGCTCTGGATTCCATCTAGCATAAAGCTGGATTCCATCTAGCATAAAGCTTCAGAATTATATTTGTGTGAAGAAAAAAAAGTATCCAGGTGTTTCCTTGATACACAAATGGATAAGAAATGATGTACATTCCAGTGAAATTCAATGGGACAAAAGATGTTGATGGTCATTCCATCTCAAACACTTTAGTCGGAGGAAAAGGGCTGGCTGAGTTTTTGCTTGGAACTACTACTGAACCAAAGGATGCTAAGGAAAGGCATACTTGGAGTCAAAATAACTCCAAAGTAGTCACATGGATTTTAAACTCTATAGATCTTTCTATTTCATTGTCTCTGCATTCTTACAAAAAGGCTTCTGAAATGTGGACTCATTTGAAAACGCTTTATCACCAAACAAACAAAGCCCGAAAATACTATATTGACACAGAATTGGCTAAGTACAGTCAAGGTGATAAATCTGTTCAACAATATTATAATGGGTTCCTCACTTTGTGGAACGAAAAGAATTCAATGATCCTTGAAAATGTGTCCAGTACTACACATGCTGAAGTGATTAAAGTGCAAGAAGAATCACACATTAGTCAGTTCTTAATGAACTTGCGACTAGAATTTGAATCAGTCCGTGCAGCATTGATGAATAGAGAGACCTCTCCACATTTAAATACTTGTGTTCAGGAGGTGCTTCGAGAAGAGATGCGCCTTCAGTCACAACACTCCCTTATGGAGGAACCAAAAGCTTTCATTGCTCCTTCAGCTACACCTGCATTTGATGAGAAGGCCCTTATTGCCGGTAAGGGACAGCCACTACAGTGTTTTGATTGCAAAGAATATGGGCATATTTCGCGCAATTGTAAAAAGAAAAAATTCTACAACTACTGTAAGCGCAATGGTCATGTTATTTTTGAGTGCACTAGGCGCCCACCAAGGAGAAATGAAGCCCCTCAGCATCGTCCTCACTAAAACCCAACTGCACTCCAGACACAAGTTGCACCTCCAGCTGAATATACTGCATCCCGGACTATACAATTGACTCAGGAGCAGATTCAAGATATGATCAATACCTCTGTCGCCTCTGCCTCCACCTCGATGGGTGTTAGTGGTCGGTACAATTCCTCTTCCTTTGCTGCTTCTATTTCCCCCATCCAGTTGGTATATAGACTCAGGGGGCTCCAACCACATGACTTCAGTGGAACACCACTTCAATGAAACAAAAGCTTATACCGGAACAGAACAAATTATTGTTGCTAATGGCAATACTTTGTCCATTTCTGGTATCGGCTCAGTTGATCTTAGAACCCCACAAACCCAATCTCTTACCCTCTCCAATGTTTACTTTGTGCCTACTCTATCAGCTAATTTACTATCTGTTGGTTAATTAGTTGACAGTGGTTATTCTGTTTACTTCACTTCTTCTGGTTGTGTCATACTGGATCGGCGTAATGGGAAGGAGACCGGGACAGGGAGTAAACGCGGGCAGACGTTCTTGTTGGATGTTGGATTAGGATCATTATTTGCTTCTTCTACTCTGACTGATAAGTTGTGGACCATTTGGCATCAACGCCTTGGTCATTTGAATAATGCCAAACTTATTTTCTCGTTTAAACGTGGATGTTTAGATTCTATCAGTAAAACTGGACTTGGTTCTCTGTCAAAATCCAAATGTGCATCTTGCTGCTTGCGTAAAAGTAATATTCTGCCATTTCATGTTCATTATTCACGGGCCACTACCCCTTTTGCATTGATACATACTGATGTTTGGGGTATTGCACCACATTTAAGTAGGTTGGGATGTAAATACTATGTCACCTTTATTGATGATCACTCACGTTTCACACGGGTTTATTTTCTATGCCTCATATCTGAGGTTTTCACTACATTTAAGAAATTTTGCAAATACATAGAGACTCAATTTGATGCCTGCATTAAGATTCTTCGCTCCGATTCTGGAGGAGAGTATCTTTCAGGAGACTTTTCATCTTTCTTATCTAAAAAAGGCATTGTTCATTAGAAATCTTGTCCATATACAGTACCTCAGCAGAATGGGATAGCGGAACGGAAACATAGACACATTCTTGAGACAATCAGAACTTTAATGATCGAGTCTCATGTTCCTACTACCTTTTGATGCGAAGCAGTTCATACTGCCATCTACCTGATTAATAGATTGCCCACTCCTGTCCTAAACAATATCTCTCCATTTGAATTATTATTTCAGCATCCTCCATCTTATACTCACTTGCGTACTTTTGGTTGTCTTTGTTTTGTTCATCTCCCTTCTTTGGAAAGAAACAAGTTCTCTGCACAGGCGGCTAAATGTGTTTTCTTAGGATACTCTGATGAACATAAAGGTTTCTTATGTTATGATCCAACAACTCATCGTACTCGTATCTCTCGTAATGTGGTTTTTCTTGAACATGTTCCTTTTTACTCACTTAAACAGGATTCATGCATGTATCCTCGATGTCTATTATCTACCTCAGTTCCCTGATACTCCTCATGTTCCTGACAAACCGTTGTAGGTCTATAGTCGACGTACACGACTTCCGCCTGCTACAACACCTATTCCTGATCCCTTACCCGGGCCCGCTCCTTTTTCTCAAGGTAATATTTCTCCTGAACCTCCTCCGGATTTGCATCGTTCCACTCATATTTCCAAACCACCTGACCGACTTTGTCTTTTTTCTAGCTTGGATTATACTTTTGTCCCCTTTTCATTTACACAGGCCAAAGAATTACCATGTTGGCAAGATGCTATGACAGAGGAATTGATTGCTCTTGAGTCTAATCACACATGGGATATGGTCCCCTGCCCTCCGGGTGCTCAAGTCATTGGCAGTAAATGGGTATATTCACTTAAATTGAAATCGGACAGAAGCCTTGATCGATACAAAGCTCGTCTAGTTGCTCAAGGATATAAACAGGAGTACGGAATCGACTACGAAGAAACATTTGCTCCAGTAGCCAAAATGACTACAGTCCGGATTTTGCTTGCAATTACAACAATTAGGGGTTGGCCTTTGTGGCAAATGGATGTTAAGAATGCGTTCTTACATGGTGATCTCAGGGAAACCGTCTTTATGAGACCCCCGCCAGGATACACTTCTCCTCCACATCATGTCTGTAGACTACGAAAGTCCCTTTATGGTCTCAAGCAAGCTCCCCGTGCATGGTTTGATAAATTCCGAGGCGCAATTCTTCAAGCTGGGTTCTACCAGAGTCCAAATGATAACTCCTTATTTGTTCGTCGGACTTCACGTGGTTGTACTATCTTGCTTATTTATGTGGATGATATGATTATTAGTGGAAATGATGCCTCTGGAATTTCAGCTCTCAAAAACTATCTTATGAATCATTTTCATATGAAAGACCTTGGAGCCCTCACTTACTTTCTTGGGCTTGAGATAACTCGCTCCAAGGCTGGCATTCGCATTGTCAAAAGAAATATGCAGCAGATCTCATTTCCTTAGCTCACCTTACTGACTCTAAGGTTTCTGTCACTCCCTTAGAGCTTAATGTCAAACTTCGGAACAAGGAAGGCAGTCCTCTTCCTGATCCCACATTATTTCGACGTCTTGTTGGTAGTCTCATATATCTTACCATGACTCGTCCTGATATCTCTCATGCAGTTCAGACTGTTAGTCAATTTGTAAGTAACCTTTGCAAACCATATCTCGCTGCAGTTCACCGGATTCTTCGATATCTTCGTGGTACTATTCAACGAGGGCTTCTTTACTCATCCACTTCATCTATGGACCTTCATGGTGTTGGATACCGCGATCACTGAGAGGGGGGGGTGAATCAGTGATCTCTAAAAACAGGTCCAATTCAACAACAAAACAAGTCAAATCACACAATGACACCAGATTTAACGTGGTTCACCAAAAGGCTACGTCCACGGTTCAAAGACTGTCCGAACACCAATCCGGGACAGATCTGAATCTTATTTAGTCGCACCAACGACAAAGAGCACCAACCCTTAGTTTTAAATAGCACCAACTATCTAGGAAGCACCGACTCCCTTTACAATTTATCTGCACCCACATATAGGATCACCAAACCCCAGACACCAAGCACCAACTTGATGTGAAAATAGAATGGAAGATAAACTCTGTCTACAGCCCTTCCCCTCTACAATTCTCTCTCTCTCAATCCCTTACAAATTGAAATCTAAAGCATAAAAGAGAGACACTTAACTCATGGACGAATCACCATCTTCTAGAGCATAATCTCGTCCACAATTGCTGTAGAAAACGTCTGATAATGCAGCAACACAGCAACACAGCACCAGCACTCTTCTTCTCTCCAAAACTCTCTCTATTTTTTTCTCTAAAACTCTTCTCTTCTGGTGTCTCTTTAGAACGACCCATACATGCCTTTATATAGGTTTTGATAACCCTTAATTGTATTTAAAACGGGCTACAATTCGTTTAGAAAGAGTCCCAAACAAATTAGATAAGAGTGCTGAATTTTCGTGCAAAACTTCTAATTCTGCGCAACTCTGGTTCCCGTGCTCGGTCGACATCCTGGCTTGCTCGGTCGACCGAAGACACTGACTGGAAACAGACAACTTCGAGCTCGGTCGACATCCTGGGGTCCCGGTCGACCGAAGACACACTGTGTCACGAAAATAACTGAGAGGTGCCTTTTTCTGTTTCTGCAGGTTTCTTCTTGCTCGGTCGACCGCAGAAGGAGCCCGGTCGACCGCGTGCTCTGCTTCAGGAATTCTGAATTCCTGAATGTTTCACTTCTGATTCTTCTTTTCAGCTCTATCAACACTAGCCTTTTAACATCTTGTTTGTGACAATGTGTTGACAAGAATTCCAACTCAAAACAATACTTGAGATGCTAATTTCTTCAATTCTTCAAAGACTAATCATGTCATCTCAAATTCCAACAATCTCCCCCTTTGGAATTGTTGGCAACACTATTGGAACTTCAACACTTTCAACTACAGCTTGCAGCTCTTCCAAGTTCTTTTCAACACTCACTTGGAACCAATTCTGAAATTCTGAAATAACAACCATGCACTGTCAACAATCTCCCCCTAGCAATCTCAAAGCATAACATCTCTCCTTGCTATCATAGCATAACATCTCTCCCCCTTTGACAACAAGTCCAAAGGGACCAAACCGAGGAGCGAATAGGAAATTCAATGAATGCATTGCTCCCCCTTTCAAGCACAACTCCTACGGTTTAGGAGAGTAAGTAACTCCTAACTTTTCCGGAGATACTCGAAGACTTCCTTTGGCAGAGGTTTCGTGAAAATATCAGCCACTTGTTCAGTGGTTGGAACATATTCCAACTTGACCTCTCTATCAGCAACTTTATCTTTCAGAAAATGATAACGAATTGCTACATGCTTTGTTCGAGAGTGCTGAACAGGATTCTTAGATATATGAATTGCACTCGTGTTGTCACATAGGATCGGCGTAGGATCCGTTGTAGGAACTCCTAGATCAGAGAGCATTTGCCGCATCCATAACACTTGCGTACAACAAGTTGCCGCTGCAATATATTCCGCTTCCGCTGTCGAAAGGGATACCTGAGTCTTGCTTCGTACTATGCCAAGCAACTAATCTTTCTCCAAGATAAAATGCGCCGCCGCTAGTACTCTTGCGATCATCTACGCATCCAGCCCAATCGGCATCAGAATATGCAACAAGAGTGAAGGATTTGCCTTTGGGATACCAGATACCAAGCTCCATAGTACCTTTCAGATATCGAAAGATTCTTTTCACTGCTGTAAGGTGCGTTTCAGTTGGTGCTGCTTGAAAACGTGCAACCATACATACAGCTTGTAGAAGATCTGGTCTTGTAGCAGTCAAGTAGAGCAAGCTTCCTATCATAGAGCGATAGGTGGTATGATCAACGGACGAGGCCTTATCATCTTTGCTAAGCTTCGTGTTCGTTGACATTGGTGTGCTCACTGGCTTGCTGTCTTCCATATTGAACCGTTTCAGCATTTCCTTAATGTACTTCATTTGTGATATGAAGATACCATGTTTCAGCTGCTGAACTTGTAAACCAAGAAAGAACTTTAGTTCTCCAAGCATTGACATCTCAAATTCTTTCTTCATCTCTTCAGCGAAATTCCTGCACATTTCTTCATCATTACCACCAAAGATTATGTCATCGACATAAACAATGACAACCAGCTGTTTGCTTAACTCAGTTTTGACATACAGATTGCTATCAACCATTCCTTTTCCAAAACCGATCTTGCGGAGATAGAGATCCAGCCTTGCATACCACTGCCCTTGGCGCTTGTTTCAGCCCATAAAGAGCCTTTTTCAATTTGCACACTAGGTCTGAATTTTTGCTGATGAGAAAACCATCAGGTTGCTCAATGTAGACCTCTTCTTCAAGTAATCCATTCAAGAAGGCTGACTTTACGTCCATCTGAAATACCTTGAAGGTTTTGTATGCAGCCAATGCAAGAAACATACGAATGGCTTCCAGACGAGCCACCGGTGCAAAGGTCTCTTCAAAATCTATGCCTTCAACTTGAGCATAGCCTTTACAAACCAACCTTGCTTTGTTTCTAATGACTTGACCATCTTCATTCAGCTTATTCCGAAAGACCCATTTAGTACCAATAACATTCTTATCAGTAGGTCTAGGAACAAGTTCCCATGTGGAGTTCTTCTCAATTTGCTCCAACTCCTCATGCATAGATTTCAACCAACTTTCATCGAGACTGGCTTCAGCCACAGTCTTGGGTTCAATGGTAGGACACAAGTGAGTAATTGCTAACTACACTTTGTCTAGTTTGAACGCCTGCCTTAGGATCTCCAATGATTTGATCCTTAGGGTGTTGCTCTACCCAAGTGCTGTGCTTCTTAGGTGTAGTGTCTTCTGAGTCATCCTTTGATTTCTCAGAATCATTAGATTCAGCCATCTCATCATCAATCTCACTCGAGTCCTCATAATCTGGACTGTCATTATGAGTTGCATTCTTTGGTTCAATATTCTCATCTATTCTCACATCAGCACTTTCTAAGATTTTTCTGGTTCTTTTGTTAAGACACCTATATGCCTTGCTAGTAGAGGAGTAACCCAGAAATATACCTTCGTCAGCTCTTTCTTCAAATTTGCCCGGATTTTGTTCGAGCCGCTTGATGTAACACTTGCTGCCGAAGACTCTGAAGTGCTTGACTGTTGCTTTTCTTCCAAACCATAGCTCATAGGGTAGTTTTGTCTTCATGTGGCCTGATCAAGCATCGATTTTGAATGTATACAGGCCGTATGAATTGCCTCTTTCCAATACTTGTCAGCCATCTTGCTTTCACTTAGCATCGTACGAGCCATCTCTTGTACGGTGCGATTCTTCCGTTCCACAACTCCATTTTGCTGTGGAGTTCTAGGGGCTGAGTACTGTCTTTGAATGCCATGATGTTCACAATATTTAGTGAACTCTTCAGATGTGAACTCGCCTCCACGATCAGACCTTAAAATCTTGATACGTTTTTCCAATTGATTTTCAACCTGTGCTTTAAACACTTTAAAACGATCAAGTGCTTGATGCTTATGCTTAAGAAACAATACCCATGTCATACGAGTATAATCATCAATGCATAACATGAAATACTTATCTCCATTGGTGCTTTGAGTTCGCATCGGTCCACAGAGATCAGTGTGCACTAGCTCAAGAGGTTTCTTGGAATGATGCTCCTTTGACTTGAACATAACCCTCGTTTGCTTTCCCTTTTGGCAAGAGTCGCAAATGGGATTGGAAGGCTTTTCAACTTTAGACATGCCTCTTACAGCCTTTGAATTGCAAATCTTTGACATGTTATCAAAGCTTAGATGCCCAAGGCGTTTGTGCCACAACCAACTTTCCTCTGTCCGACTCATCAAGCAGGTCTTTTCAGCTCCATCTGACAATGTATAGAGATTTCCAGCAGTTCTTGATCCAGTTGCCACTGTTTTGCCGTTGCTACTCTTCTTGATGGCAAACCCATTCTTTGTAAAGATAACTTCAGTGACCCTTGTCACAGATCTGGCTCACACTAAGCAGGTTGTGTCTCAATCCAGACACATATAAGACTTCTTCCGATCTGATCTTGTTTGCCATAAGCTGAATAACACCTTTTCCGCAGATTTTGGCACCATCATTGTTGCCAAACTTCACTGAACCGCCTTCATAGTGCTGTAATTTGATGAATTTCTCTTTATCACCAGTCATATGGCTTGAACAACCACTATCAAGGACCCATGATGCTGCCTTCTTTTGTGCATTGAATGCCATTTGCACAATGAGAGATTCTTTGGGACTTTCTGCACTTTGCTTTGCTCTCCAAGTCCTTGACTAACTTGGGTTTCTTTTCAACCTGAAATTTGTTAGCAATATGCAACCTACAATCCCTAGCCAAGTGTCCATAATTATGACACATATAGCACTCAATTTTGTGGCTACTTTAGGATTGAAAAAGGATTCCTAGTTACAAATGGACTGTTTCTTACATAGAATTTGCAATCAGCTCTTTTATGTCCAAACATATTACAATGAAAGCAATAACCATAGAATTTGTATCTTCTTTGTGGCTGGTTAGTCTTCATTATCTTTCTAACAGGAATGGACTCCTTTCTAGGTTGAGTGGGCTTCATAGAGTTAGAAGGTGCAGTGACTTGCTTCACAAGCTTTTTCTTTTCAGGAGTTGCAATCTTAGAGGATTCTCCTCTCTCAAATCCTAGACCAAATCTGAAGTGGGCTGGTCTTTGAACTTTCAGTAGTTCATTGAGTTTCATAGTCCCTTCAATCGCTTGGAGCGCTTTGAGTTTTTTGCTATTTTCCAAATTTTCAGCCTTTGCTCTAGCGATCTCAGTTTCAAGTTTCATAGCCTCTTCCTTTTTTATACTTATTTGGTTTTCAAGGACTTCTACCATTCTTTTATATTCTTCTACTTGAGTTTTCAAAGCAATAATAGAACTTTCAGATTCATGGAGAAGTTTCAGATTTTTCTTACTTGTTTTGCGTTCCATGCTAAGCTCCTCAAGTGCGGCTATGAGTTCCTCTTCAAGATTGACTTCAGCCTCCTCATTCCTCTTCCGGATCTAGCTCTTCTTCTTCTTCAACAGTGACCATGAAGAGAGCTTCGGTTGATTCATCATCGTCTGAAGTTTCAGACGTGCTGTCATCTTGTTGACATAGAAAGTTTTTAGCTTTGCCCCTTTTTCTGAAATTTCTCTTTCCTTTACTCTTTTCAGCATAAGAGTCATTATCATTGATCTTCTTTTAGCGGACACTTCGCAGCAAAGTGACCAATACCTCCACAATTGAAGCATTTAAAGGGTAGCTTCCCTTTGTACTTGCCATTGCTTCCTTTCTTCAACTTTCTAACAAATTGAGCCTCAAGCTCATCATCATCAGAATCAACATCATGATCAGCAGTCTCTTTTGCCTTTTTCTGAACTTTGAAGGCCTGCTTCTTTATCAGATGAAGACGTCTTTCCTATGCGCATCTCATAGGCAGTTAGAGAACCATGTAATTCATCCATGGAGAATGCATTCAGATCTTTGGCTTCTTCGATGGCTGAGACTTTTGAATCAAACCGGGGAAGAAGAGATCTTAGAACCTTTTTGACGATGACCGGCTCTTTAATCTCCTTCCCCTAGTCCACGAATGTCATTCGTGACTTCATTCACTCGTTGCATATACGAGTCAACATTCTCGCTTTCCTCCATGCGAAGAGACTCGAATTGAGAGCGATGAGTTTGCAATTTGGCTTCTTTAATCTTCTCATCACCTTCATGTATGCTTTGCAACTTGTCCCAAATTTCCTTGGCTGTTTTGCATGCAATTACTTTGACAAGCTCGCTGTCCACAAGGCCACTAAAGAGTGCATTCTGCGCCTTGGAGTCGTTGTCTGCCAACTTCTTCGATGCTAGTATCATTGGGTACGGTGGCAGTATTGTAACCGACTCTGACAGCCTCCCAAACATCATAGCCAAGAGATTTGATGAAGGCTTGCATCCTAATCTTCCAAAAGGAGTAATTAGAACCATCAAACAGAGGTGCTTTCATATTCCCTGTATTGACTGCCATGTGATTTGACAAGAGATCACCCTTAGCGTATTAAACTGATCAAGGGAAGCCTCGCTCTGATACCAATTGTTGGATACCGCGATCACTGAGAGGGGGGGGGGTGAATCAGTGATCTCTAAAAACAGGTCCAATTCAACAATAAAACAAGTCAAATCACACAATGACACCAGATTTAACGTGGTTCACCAAAAAGGCTACGTCCACGGATCAAAACCTGTCCGAACACCAATCCGGGACAGATCTGAATCTTATTTAGTCGCACCAACGACAAAGAGCACCAACCCTTAGTTTTAGATAGCACCAACTATCTAGGAAGCACCGACTCCCTTTACAATTTATCTGCACCCACAGATAGGATCACCAAACCCCAGACACCAAGCACCAACTTGATGTGAAAACAGAATGGAAGATAAACTCTGTCTACAGCCCTTCCCCTCTACAATTCTCTCTCTCTCAATCCCTTACAAATTGAAATCTAAAGCATAAAAGAGAGACACTTAACTCATGGACGAATCACCATCTTCTAGAGCATAATCTCGTCCACAATTGCTGTAGAAAACGTCTGATAATGCAGCAACACAGCAACACAGCACCAGCACTCTTCTTCTCTCCAAAACTCTCTCTATTTTTTTCTCTAAAACTCTTCTCTTCTGGTGTCTCTTTAGAACGACCCATACATGCCTTTATATAGGTTTTGATAACCCTTAATTGTATTTAAAACGGGCTACAATTCGTTTAGAAAGAGTCCCAAACAAATTAGATAAGAGTGCTGAATTTTCGTGCAAAACTTCTAATTCTGCGCAACTCTGGTTCCCGTGCTCGGTCGACATCCTGGCTTGCTCGGTCGACCGAAGACACTGACTGGAAACAGACAACTTTCGAGCTCGGTCGACATCCTGGGGTCCCGGTCGACCGAAGACACACTGTGTCACGAAAATAACTGAGAGGTGCCTTTTTCTGTTTCTGCAGGTTTCTTCTTGCTCGGTCGACCGCAGAAGGAGCCCGGTCGACCGCGTGCTCTGCTTCAGGAATTCTGAATTCCTGAATGTTTCACTTCTGATTCTTCTTTTCAGCTCTATCAACACTAGCCTTTTAACATCTCGTTTGTGACAATGTGTTGACAAGAATTCCAACTCAAAACAATACTTGAGATGCTAATTTCTTCAATTCTTCAAAGACTAATCATGTCATCTCAAATTCCAACACATGGGTATGCCGATGCAGATTGGGCTGGTTGTCTAGATTCCCGACATTCCACTACTGGATGGTGTATGTTCATTGGAACATCCCTTATTTCTTGGAAGTGCAAAAAGCAACCCACGGTCTCGAAATCCTCTGCGGAAGCAGAATACCACTCCATGTCTTCTGCAAGTAGTGAGGTAATTTGGCTTCGTCGTCTCCTACATGAACTTGGCGTTCCTGTTATTGGTCCGACTTCGCTCAATGCTAACAATACTAGTGCAATACAAATCGCCAACAATCCTGTCTTCCATGAGAGAACCAAGCACATTGAAGTTGATTTTCATTTTATTCGTCAGCATTTACTCACTGGCCTTCTTCATCTTCCTCATGTATCCTCTGAGCTTCAGTTGGCAGATATATTCACTAAAGCCTTGCCCTGTTCGCGGCATGATTTCCTCGTCTCCAAATTCTTGTTTAGTTCTCACCCACATCAATTTGAGGGGGGGTGTCAAAGTGACCCACTGGACCCTGGTCCATGATCCACTTAGGATCCGCTCTTCTTGGGATACACTCCATTTATGGCAGAGATATCCTCAATATGGGTGACTATATTGTGACTGTATTTACCATTCTAGGAGATTCTGATTGTGCTGTAATTAGCATTTAGATTCATTCTTTGATTGTAAATTGACTGTAATTGTGGCCAGTTGATTTCTATATAATGATAGTCGATCCCTAAGAGAGACAAGGACTTTTCCCACAGAAAATCTTCTCTTCTTCTAAATGTTATACCTTCCTGTCACAAGGTAACCTTATCTCTAAAGTATTCTAGGTGAACATTAAATATAGGGATTACTAGCCTAATTTAATATATTTTAAAGAAAGATTAAAAAGTTTCTATTTGGATCAGTGCCGTATCTGGATAAGAACTAGAAAGTATTAGGAAAGCCCGTCTTTTGAGGTTGGAGGTAGAATTGAAACTGAATTTCTTATTTTTCTTCCCATCTTTACCTGTCATCATGTTTCTTTACCATTTAGACAAGTTTGTCCTTGTAAGAAAGATGCAGTTACCTGAAATATTTTTGTATGACCCTAATTAAACGTTTTGTAATGGGTACAGTAGCAAATTGTGATGTCGTTTTTTGCAACTAAAATTCTCCACTGGAAAGAGTGGAGCATAAAACTTCTAGTTAAAAGAGTTCTCCACTGGAAAGAGTGGAGCATAAAACTTCTAGTTAAAAGAGTTTAAAGTTTCTGTGAAACCAAACAAGAAAGGCACAAGTGTTGTGTTGGTACTTCTGGACTGTCTGGTTCTGAATGTATCCATCCAACCTAGTTTGGACCCGAGTTGCATTTTTATTTTTGGTTTGTTTATCTGATTCTGTTTGTTGATGGATCGCATGGATTGCGTGCAATGTGAGTTCAGCATTATTAATTATTATGATGAATTTGACAGTGATTGTTGGATTGTTGTTGTTTTTCTTAATGGAATGATGGACAGTGATGTGATAAACTTCTTGATCATCAGAGTTTTCTTAATGGAATGATTGACAATGATGGCAAAGTAGCTAATTATTGTGATGATCATAGTGAGATGCAGGTGGGTCTTGTTTTCGTTACTCGTAGCTTATTTCTTATTTTTGTATGGTACTCTCTCTTGTGGTTAAATTAGTGAGCCTTTTATCTTTTTTATAGCATATTATTATTATTTTTACCCTTTTGCTTTGGGTTATACTCTGGCTCTGCAGAATGCAACACAATATTTGGCTGCGTTTGTATTGGGAGGAAAAGAGAATGGTTCACAGGTTCATGCGAGTTGATGCTTTATCTCTTCTTCTTTCTCTTACTGATATTAGTGCATATTCAGATGTACTTGTAGTGGATATGGTTGGGGGTGTTTTACTAATGAGTCAAGGAGACCCATTTCAGTCATGCATGGCATCTTACATTCTTCTTTGCAGAAATATCTTGGTTAGGTTTTGAGATTGGGGGTTTTTGCTTGGCTGTGCTCTTTGAGAGAATTGAGTGTGTGAAAGCTTGGTAAAGGCAAGTGTAAGCTATAATTCTTATGCATGTTGTGGTCATGAATTGACTCTATACTTCTGATTTCAACTTATTATTTTTAAGCCTCTTACATTAGAATGTTGTAAATGGAACTCTGTGATATGGTATAGTTTTATTGAAATAGAAATGGTGGGGTTGTTTGTATATGTGCTGAAAATGATCAGTGTTTAAATCCCTTTATAAGCATGGAATAAATGGGGTAGGGCTTAACCATTGAATCATTGAGTAGAACTTAGACTTCCCCAGAATTTTGTCAATTTCCGCCTCTTCTATATTATTCATATACTGTTATAGCCTCTTCTAAATCATAAATGGAAAGAACAAGGTCTACAAAGATTTGGGTTTGTCTCTTTGTTTTCATGAAGTTCCAAGATGTTAGACCTTCCATCATTAGCTCCCTTGTGAAAGATTTTTTCAAATTTGTTTCATTAAGTTCCAAGATTATAAGGTTCTAATATCTGATTTCTCTTGTTTCTATTTCTCTTGTTTCCATTTGTTTATTTATTTAGTTTCCAAGAGAGCTCTTGACTGTATACAGACAGGATCAATGTAATTTGGATAGAGAAATGTAATGATTTATGAAAGCTTTTGTTGGCCTATGTTTGTGCAAGGGATGTTACCATGAGTCTATACTTAATTTGGATCTTGACATGAGTCTACTGTTATTTGGGGGGCTCTTGACTTCATTCACACCGATTCAAACCTGACCCATATGGCCTAAACTTGAACAAATACATGCTACTTTCTCCGTGTTCAGGTCCAGTTAAAGCCCTAATCTTTCAGACCACAGTCTCTTTACAGTTGAAAATATTAGAAACCCCAAATCACTACTGCAATTAGCTGTTATTGGAATGACCCATCCTTAAGATGGCGCGTCAGTTGAATTGCCCAGATGGATCGACGCATTTGTGAATCAAAATCCTTATGAGTATGGTAAGATTGATAATTTCTTGAACCCCAAATAAAATATGCATGCTACCTAGTCCCAGACATTCTTCTCATAGCTGAATTTTTTTTTAAATTAAAACTATTAGCGACCGCCAATGGTATAAAAAAATTTAAAAAAATATATATTTATCGGCCGCTACTTGGCGGTCGCTAAAGAGTATTAGCGACCGCCAAGTCACTTTTAGCGACGGTTATTGGAAGCCGCTAATACCCTGTTTTCTAGTAGTTCTTATAAAATTTCTTAGATCGGGTTTAAAGTTAACCTCTAGATTAGGTCCAAGATAGATCATAAGGGCTGGTACAAAGAAGAAAGAGATATATCAGGCCTATTCCTCATGCAATTCAAGCCTTTTTACTTTTAAAAGTAAGACCTAAATTGGGCTTAAAATGACCTAAACAGGCTCACATGTTAGGATTATTTCAGGCCCATAAGATAGGAAAACGGTAAAAAAAAAAAAGAAAAAAAAAAAACAGAGAGAGAGAGAGAGAGGAGAAAACGGTGATGTTATTTGCTGGAAAAGAAGCCTCTAAACAGATCGAGCCAGAATGCCAGCTGACTCGAGCTTTTGCATCAGACGGGCATGGACCTGAACAGGTCCAGACCATTAAATGAGTGATGCTGGTGCAGGTCCGGCCCCACACTGATTCCTCCATTTTTAGTTTTATTTCGTTTCTAGACTGGCCCTGTGGAGAAGGGCCTGGGCTTAGATAGGCCCACCCTGCCTTGGAGGGGGTTGAGACACGCTCTCTGCTCGGCCCACGTGCAGGATCTGTGGCTCAATCAGCCAGCCACCTGCCTGAATGCAGGCCCATATTCAGCCCATGTGGGGTGGGGCCTGGCCCAATTTCACAGGGTCCGAACCAAAGAACAATATAATAAAGGGTTTTATGTAGGGGTTTAAAAAATCTGGGAATCTATTATTAAATATTGTACCAACTGATCTTTAAATCCAACGGTTCAGATCATAGAAATAACACTAATTTCTCCATATTTTCTAAACCAAGCTAGTTTAAGCATTAAGGCTCAGTTGTGACGGATATTAAATTTCTTACCCTCTCAGGAGATCTTATGGTTTGCAAATGTGAAGGGCGCGTTACTTCTGGCACTTGGGGCCACCACATGTGATCACATTTGGATACATCAACAGATGGAAACAAGAATGAAGAAGACTGTTGAGGTTTTGGTAGCAGGGTCAGGGGAAGGAGAAGGAAATATTGGCTGGAACTGGAACCTCCATTTCAGAAAATTTGCCTTTTGATGTTAAAAAAAAAAAAAAAAAAAAAAAAAAAAAACTATTTGGTGTAAGCCTGGAAACAAATGGTTGAACCTATGAATCACATGGTTATTAACATTATTTAGGCTTGAATTTTTTGTGATCCAATAGATCCTTATATATGCACCATTTACTTTGGGTGGAGTATCAAGTATGAATGTCCTATTTTGAAAATATCACAGCAACGAGAATAAAGCTGTAGACAATCCGGATCCATGTTCATATACCATGATGAGATGAAGAACTTTAGTGCAAGGATGCTGCATTCTATTAAATTGCAGCACCTCATCTAGATCATTTACGTACTGTAAAACCTATTATAATGAGCAATGTATCCAAATACTAAAGCAAATTTCAGTGGGTCAACCAGTGGATCATTTGCATGATTTTATCACATGATGGGAATGGATTAATAGTTTTCTCTTGCCCTGTATGGTCTTTCTGTGCTTTCCTTTTTCTTGTACCCTTCTTAGCTTTCGTGGCCGAATGCCTTGTTTTTGCCTCTCTTTTATCAATACAAATTTACGTTGCAGCAAAAAGAAATGATGATCAAGATGTAGCCAACCCAACAGTAGTCATCTTATTCATTTGAACAAAATAATACTATATTTGCTCATTGGCACGGGGGATAAAGAGTATGTAATTGGTCCCCATTTTTTGATAAGTAAGCCCACTCATACGTTCGAGAAGGTACTGCATGCTAATACAATGCTGCGTTGCAGTACTGAAGTTCTTTCCATGCATATTATAATGCACTATTATAAGTGAAATATTCACCTACGGAAATGTCCACGTGTCACATGTGGATGTTCCATCTAATAGTAGAGCAGGCATGGGGACCATAAAAAAGGCTATCTAAATTCTAAAATGCACTGACCGTCACAATGTCACCTTTCCAAATGCGGGAACATCCACAAGAGTGATTCCTTGATTGTCAAAATTACTGGGAGTTTGGGCCAGTTTTGTAGTGGAGTTTCTCTCCATATTGAAAGGGCTTCATAAATGAGTGGCTTTAATGGCTAATCAATCCCTATATCCAACCACCATACCCTTCAAATTCACACGGCCAGATCACATTTACCACAACAAGAACAACCAAGAAATGGTCCCATCCAAACACGCGACCACCTACGTCAAATCCATGAAAAAGAGAAAAAACAACCACCACCCTCTCTCCATAAAATCCATTCTTTCTTCTCCCTCTCTCTCTCTCTTCCTCAAAAGGAAGAACAGGAATTAGGGGCTATAACAAGGTTCTCAAACCTGTTCTTCCTCTCTCTCACACATCAGCTCCATCTCTCTTCCCCTATTCTTTGTTTCAGCTTTAACTCTGCAACCAGTGTCAATGGCTGTAGGCACCCCATTCCTCATCTTCATGTTGGCCATGGCCGCCGTTGCCGAATCGGTCTCATGGGACTCTGGGTCCCAATGGGATCTCACCCATATCGTTGGGTCCACCCTTGAAGAGGATGGAATGCTGGACACCCCGAAGAAATGTCATGGGAGCATTGGCGACTGCATGGACGAGGAGGAGGATATGATGATGGACTCGTAAGGGCGACACGAAAGAGATTCATAAGCTATGATGCCCTCAAACATGACAGGATCCCATGCTCCCGTCGCGGCCACTCATACTACAATTGTCGGAGAAACACAAAAGCCAATCCCTACCGCCGTGGTTGCGATATCATCACGAGGTGCTACAGGTTTACCAAGTAGATAGAGAGAGAGTGATCAGAGATTATTTAGTATGAATGAGAGGGAAGAATCTATAGTATTTTGCATGTATTGATGATCCAAAGCTTGATAATGTTTAACCTTTGAACTCCATCTTATTTGTTAATTGTTCTATATATAACTAAAATGTTGTGTGTTGTCTATTAAAAAACAGAGAGTATATATAAATATGGGGCCAGCTCTCCTAAGCTGAAGCTTAAGATAAGGTAAGCTGAAGTAAGCTCAATTACGTAGTGGGGCCCACTTGGGGACCCATATGGGGATGGGGGTGGGGGGATTTCAAGGACTCCCTGAGACCCTCCTTCCTACAAAAAATCAGCCCAAATCGTGGTTTCTATCATCTCCATCTGGGCACCAAAAGTTTAATGGTCAACGGTCTATTCGGATTGGTACATAGTCGATCCAATGATCTAATAAATTCAGATTTGACCAAAAGTTGGTGGGCTTGTGCAATTTAAGGGGGTCGTGTGTTTGGTCCATTTGGATGGATCAAAGATGGGCCCTAGAAGCGTTAGCTTACGGAGTCATATCCTAAGCTTAAGCTTAGGAGAGCCTTGCTCTATAAATATATATTGTGCTGAAATGGATTGCTTTGGTTGGTTGCGAAAGTTCTTTGTGATGCCTTTGAGAAGCCCGCATTAGAGAATCTAGACATGGGCTGTTTGCTTTAAGGCCCCCTTTGTTTGTATGGAGAGATTTAAAAAATGTATTCCTAAATGTGGTTAAGATTGAAGAAACCAAAGGTGAAGATTCATAAATGACTGTCATATAATTTTTTGTTTTATGAAAAATGAATTAAGGATAGATTATGTCACACCCCCATAATGGAATCCGGGGTTATGCGTGAGATTAGGGCCAATTAAAACTTTTCCAACATTAATCAAATGTAACTTGGCCCCAATCATGTCCCAACTGGATTGAAGACTGCTCTAAGGGGTAAACTTTTCCTCAAATATAAATAACAACTAGCGGAAGCTTTATAAATGCAAGTGGTATCTCAAGACTGAATAGTTTAGAGCAATACTGAATATCATAACTAAAGTTCAATGTTTGAGACCGTTAACAAAACATTAATTACAACAATAGGCCGCATCAAAAACCTGGGCCTAATCAAAATGATGAAAGAACCAAAAGATTAAACTAAATGGATATAACATGAAGGCTCTCTCGTACGGAGTCGATACGGCTAGACAATGCCGTCCGTACAATACTATCAGGCTGATCTGCCTAAACTTCCTCCGTCGTTTCCCTCTTCATAGAAGGTAAGCTTGGTAACTATGCACCAAAAGTAGCATCATCAACACAATGGATGGCAAGCAATATATATATAAATCCATAGATATACAGTACGAAAAAGAATAAACGATAGACAATATCATAGGAAATGCATAGCATTCTGATAGCATTTGAATCATATAATCAAAGTAAGCATCCACATATGCTAATAATAAATGAATTGGGAGCTGATATCCCATGTTCAAATAACAGATAACATATAACGGATAACAGATATCTCTTGGCTCATGTGGCGCGGTCCCCAAGGGTTCTGGCTCACAATCTTGCATTGAGGCAGATAATTCAAGGTCCTCACAAAGGCAGCATCCCAGTTGTGCTGAGCGTGTCAGCTGAGTGGTGTCCGACATAAAGAATCCTAAACAGACTAATCAGTGAGGGGCTAGGTTTTCTTGCGCGAACAAGATTCATCAAACAATAAAGAAACTACTTTGCTTCATATCAGATCAAATCAGATTTCAAAGACAAATTTCCATAGTAGTTCTCTTTAAGCCTTTACAATCAAAGCCACCTAGCCTCGACACCTCAAACAGATTTCAGAACAAACGGAATATCAAAAGGGTTCCTAAGTCCATCATCTAAGTTCTCAATGTGATCTCAAACAAATTAATGTAAAGCAAACAGAGCTGAAGAACATGTACATCACATGTAGACAGTACCAGACGATATAATTCAGAATCATAAGCGATAGACAATCCAATCCTAAGCCTAACGTTAAACTCGAAGCATCGTACAACCTACTCATTTAACAAAAGGGATTACTGTTCACGATACCAGGACGAACAATCTTCGTGCATAGATTTAGAGAAGGGTATCCCGTTGTCCCGTACCGTTCAAGATTGAATTAGGATGAAACCTGATGCAAACTAAATAATGAGGAACCGTCGGCTCAAGACATTCCCCGTACATAGTCAAATGAGTCCAAAAAGGGTAATCAAGGTTCAACCTAAGTCCATAGACCAAGGGACAATTCCTTTCAAAAAGAAGGAAATTCGGTCAGCATAAGCATCAGGGTCGGTTAGCCGACAAATTCGGTCAGCCGGGGGTTGACCGACAAGGTGACCGACCACACAAAAAGCCCTGAAAACAAGCGCTCTGGATTTGGGACCGACAGGTCACCAAGTGCAATTCGGTCGACCGACAAGGTGACCGAGTTCACAACTCCATTTTCAGTCAAATTTCAGTTCACTAGAATTGAAATCGACAGGTCACCGAGAGGTCACCGAACTGCAGTTCGGTTAACCGAAACCCAGGTTCAGTTAACCGAACTGCTCCCAGAATTCTGAAATGAATTATGAGTTCAGTTCAGAATAGGGGAGTTTCACTCCCTTCCTTCATTCACACATGCAAACAAGGAAAAATAGGGCCTAGTCCTCTCCACAAACATCCATACCCCCTCTCATCAAGTCCATTCAAATCAAAATGCATTCATTAAAATCAAAAACCTTATTATCATGTTTTCAAATCTCTAAGTATCAAACTGAGCACTTACCATATAAACGATGATTTTCCATACAAATCAAGGAAGACAAACATATCAAGCATGAATATAGATATCTACTTGCCTTTGATGAAGAGCTTAAGAAAACCAAGAAAAAAATGGAAAAAATCCTCTTTTGAGCTCAAAGAATGGAGAAACAACTCTCAAACCCAAATCACTCATACAAATGCATGCCAAGGGGTTGAGTGAGTCTCCCTGAACCATTTCTAACAAAAGGAAAGAAGGTTCTACAAGTCTACAAGCTTAAACAGCCTACCTTTGAATGGGTTGTGAGAGAATTGCTTATAAAAGTAGATAAATGGAGTCTTGGGAGCTAGGGGAAGAAGGTTGGAAGCTTCGTCGGCGACGAGGACGCTCCGGTGACCGTCGACGGTGAAGAGGAAACAGCGATGGCAGTGAATGGGGGCTGGATTTCCTCGACAGTGAATAATGAAATGAAGGTGTTGTGAGATAGGAGATGGGAGGTGCTTATATTTAGGTTAGGTTAATGAAATTCTAAGTTAAGTCCTTGGTTTACTAATAATGATTTTTGGGCCTCTTCAAAGCATCGAATCGAAACGCGACTGAAGACTAAAGTTCGTGAAATGTCAAAACCTACCCGATGCACCCAAATTCACAAAAACTCATAATCTCATAAAAACCCCTGAAAAGTTTTCAAATTGCAAACCACCCCCTATTGTACCCAAACGAACTCGGACTTGCGCATGACTTCGCACGCATGATCCACACGATAAATCCGACTCGCTAAGACTCTAAACACACTTACTAAGTAATCAAGTAATTAATTATAATTAATAAGGGATTAAGGGACGGAGTGTTACATACTCCCCCCCCCCCCCTAGGAGATTTGGTCCTCCAATTCCCTAACACACCTCTGGCAATGACTGAACTTCTGGTAATTACTGATCCTCTGGCAATAACTTTTGGTATTTCTCCTGAACCTGATCTCTAAGTTCCTATGTAGCTTCTCTCGGACTGTGATGCTCCCACTAAACCTTGACCCAATGAATGGTCCTTGTCCTCAAAACATGTTCCTTTGTATCAATGATCTTCGGTTTCTCCACAAATGAAACATCTGGCTGAACATCCAAAGGCTCATGATGTAGCACGTGTGAAGCGTCTGGAATGTACTTCCTCGGCATAGAGATATGAAAAACCTTGTGAACTCCTGTTAACTCTGCTGGTAGTATCAATCGGTAAGCCACTTCGCCAACGCGCCTATCAATCTCAAACGGTCCTATGTATCTCCAAGCAAATTTCCCTTTCTGATCGAATCTCATAGTTCCTCTAGTCGGTGAGACTTTGAGAAACACTTTGTCTCCAACCTGAAACTCCAAATCTCTCCTCTTCGGGTCTGCGTGACTCTTCTGTCGGTCTCTTGCAATCTTCAGCCTGTCAATGATCTGCTTCACCTTCTCACTGGTATCACTGATGATGGAAGGTCCATGAAAACTCCGAAAACCAATTTCTTCCCAACAAATCGGGGTCTTGCACTTCCGTCCATACAGTGCCTCGAACGGTGCCATCCCGATACTGGAGTGATAATTGTTGTTGTAGGCAAACTCACATAAAGGAAGACTCTTCTCCCAGTCTTTCCCGAAATCGAGAACACATGCCCTCAACATATCCTCCATAGTCTGATTGGTCCTCTCTGTCTGACCATCTGTCTGAGGGTGATACGCAGTGCTGAAACTCAATGTAGTACCCATCGCCGCTTGCAAACTAACCCAAAATCTGCCCACAAACCTCATGTCGCTATCTGAAATAATGGAATATGGAATTCCATGCAATCTGACAATGTTCTCAAGGTACTTGCATGTCAAAACATCCATAGATCCTTTCATCCTCATCGGAATGAAGTGTGCTAACTTAGTGAATCTGTCAACAATCACCCAAATGCTATCATTGCCCCTCACTGGTGGTAATCCTGCCACGAAGTCCATGGTGATGTGTTCCCACTTTCATTCCGGTGTCTTCAAGGGTTGAAGTAACCCTGGAGGTTTCTGATGCTCAACCTTCACTTGTTAACACACTAGACATCTCGAGATGAATCCTGCAATGTCTTTCTTCATGTAGTTCCACCAGTAAAAACTCCTCAAGTTCTGATACATTTTGGTGCTCCCAAGGTGAATAGCATAACGAGAATGGTGTGCCTCAACCATAATCTCGTTCCTCAAATCATGAACACCCGGTACACACAATCTGTCTTGGCAATACAACACTCCATCTAAGAGTCTGAACTCTGGTCTGTCTGTTATGCTATCAATCAGTCTGACTAACTCTGGATCCTCTGTCTGACTGTTCTTGATTCTAACTAGAATCTCTAGTTCCCAAGTATGCATGTTAACAACCATGATTCTCTCACTCTGAGGCTGGAACTCTATAGCCAAATCTCTGAATAACTCTGTCAAAGACCACTCTGTCTGTAAACATCCGGTATTCGCTGTCTTTCTGCTCAATGCATCTGCTACTATACTTGCTTTCTCGGGATGATACTTTATCGGAAAATCGTAGTCTTTGATGCACTCCATCCATCTGGTCTACCTCATATTCAAATCCTTCTGTCCAAATAAGTACTGAAGACTCCTGTGATCCGAGTGAACCTTGAATTTCTCTCCATACAAGAAATGTCTCCATAATTTCAAGGCCATAACCACTGCTGCAAGTTCCAAGTAATAAGTAACATATCTATTCTAATGCTCTTTCAGCTGTCTGGACCCGTAAGCTACTACTTTTCCTTCCTGCATGAGTACGCATCTCAATCCAATGCCTGAAGCGTTTGTAAAAATTGCAAACCCTCCATTCCCCGTAGGTAAGGTAAGAATAGGGGTTGCGGTCAATCTGGTCTTCAGCTCCTGGAAATTCTCTTCACACCGCTCTGTCCACACAAAAGGAACATTTTTCCTTGTCAACTTGGTCAATGGGGCTGCTATACTGGAGAATCCTTTCACAAACCTTCTGTAATACCCTGCCAAACCCAGAAAACTCCTAATATCTGACACTGAGTTCGGACTCTGCCAACTGACTATTGCCTCAATCTTCAATGGATCTACTGCTAAGCCTTCCTTAGAGATGATATGTCCAAGAAAGGACACTTGCTTAAGCCAAAAATCACACTTACTCAGCTTAGCATAGCACCGATTCTCTTTCAGAATCTGCAATGTACTCCTCAAATGCTCTGCATGTTCATCTCTGGACCTCGAATAGAATAGAACATCGTCTATGAATACAACTGTGAACTGGTCTAAGCATGATGTGAAGACCCTGTTCATCAAAGCCATGAATACTCCGGGTGCATTGGTCAGCCCAAATGGCATAACCAAGAACTCATAATGTCCATATCTGGTCATAAAGGCTGTTTTCTACACATCCTGATTCCTAACTCGTATCTGATGGTAGCCTGATCTCAAGTCTATCTTGGAGAAATATTGTGCACCTTGCAACTGATCAAATAATTCATCTATCTTGGGTAACGAATACTTGTTCTTGATCGTAACCTGATTCAGCTGCCTGTAGTCTATACACATACGCATCGATCCATCCTTCTTCTTTACGAACAAAACCGGAGCACCCCATGGCGATACACCCAGTCTCATGAATCCCCTGTCCAAGAGATCCTGTAACTGGACTTTCAACTCCCTTAGCTCCGTTGGAGCCATACGATAAGTTGTTTTTGATATCGATGCCGTCCCTGGCACAAGCTCAATCGTAAAATCGATCTCTCGAACCAGTGGTAATCCAGGTATCTCCTCCGGAAAGACATCCGGGAATTTACGAACAACTGAATATCCTCCACCGCTTCGGACAATTTATCCTCCGTGATAAATGCCACATACCCTTTACATCCACTTCTAATCAATCGATTTGCCTTCAAGGCTGAGATGACTCTAGTGGACATGGGTTTCCTCTCTCCAATAATCTCTACACTGTCTGCTAGCACTTGCAATCTAACTGTCTTGTTGAAGCAATCTACCACTGCTCTATAGGTGGATAACCAATCTATTCCTAGTATCACATCAAAGTCTTTCATCCCTAGGATGATCAAATCTGCAGATAGGATAAAGTTTTCTACTTGCACTTTGCATGTTGAAAAATAGGATTCACACTGCACTGTTTTCCCTAAGTGAGTGCTAACAAGCAAAATATAACGCAATGAAGCTATATCTCCCACCGAGCATGCAGCAAATATAGGTGATACAAAGGAGTGTGTGGAACCAGAGTCAAATAAGACTCTAGCAGGTACATCTGAAATAGAGAGTACACCTTCCACTACTCCTCCAATCTCCTCGCCTTCCTGCTGATCTAAGGCATAAAGGTGACCACGATGTTGAGGCATCTGCTGTCCTTGAGGCCTTTGCTGTCCTTGTTGTCTATATTGCTGTCCCTGAGGCCTTTGCTGACCTTAGGGCCTCTGTTGCCCAAACTGCTGGCCTTAGGGCCTCTATTGTCCCCTATTATGTGGTGGTACTGGAAGCCTAAGTTGTTGTTGTTGCTGCGGTGCCCGAGGCTGCTGTTGAGGTGCCTACTATCACTGGTGGTCGAGGAGCAGTGTTCCTCACACCTTGTCCTTGCATCTAGGACAATCATTCTTTTGGTGGCCCATCATACCACACCCAAAACAAGCTACGGATTTCCTACGATAGTTCGCCGTTGTATGAGTATCCATGTCACAATGCTCACAGTAAATCTTACGTGCGTGTTCAAACTTACCCCTTTTTCCTTGCTGCTGGTACTGCTGTTGTGGACGTTGTTGTTGCTGATATGATTGCTGTGGACGTTGCTGAGACTGCCCTGAACCTTGACTCCTAGCCTGCAACTGCTGTGCATAAAGGTCTTTCTTCCTAATGGACTCCTTAGCCCAATATGCACGCTTCAGATTCTCCTCATATGTAGGTAGAGCGACAAATGTCACCTCCATCTGAATGTCAGGTCTCAATCCTCGAATGAACCTCATGATCTTATCTTCTTCGGTCTTCACCAAGGCTGGTGCAAACCTGGATAGGTTAGTGAGTCTCTGCTCATAAACTTGAATGGTATACTCTCCCTGAACTAAAGTTTCAAACTCTGCAAGCTTCAGTGCCTGGATGTGTGGTGGAATGTACTTGGTACGGAACTCTTTTTGGAATGATGTCTAAGCAGTGGCATCATCAATCGTATCATAGGGTGTCTTGACCGATTTCCACCACATCTCAGCTAAACCCCTAAACATGTATGCTGACAACTGTACCTGCTCCTGACCCGTGCACTAGAAAACATGAAAAATCTTCTCCATTTGCATTACCCACTCATCAGCATCAAGGGGATCTTCATTCCCATAAAATACCGGTGGGTTCCTCTTCTTAAACTTATCGTACATGTCATTCGGGTCCACAACCTGAGCTGGCATTACGACTTGGGCTGGCGGTGTTGGCCTCTGCAAGACCTAAAGCATCTGTGCCTGGAAGATAGCCCGATCCTCTTGCTGTTTTGTCTGATTCTCTCTCTGTTGGGTCTGGTTCTGAGTCTCGGCTTCCTGTGAAGCCACGAATGCTTGTATTAGCTTATTAAACCTGCCCTCAATGGAGTCACTGTCCTGAGAGTTGGCATTACTACTCTCGGGGTTACCATTGTTAGAGCGCAAATTACGAACAGCCATCCTAAAACATAATAAACGTTAGTCCTATGGGAGTCAATCTAGCATATAAACTATACAATCTATAAAAGCTAAGATACCCAAAAGAAAACCAATCTTCACACGTCTTACTTTCTACTTGTTTTTAAACCAAGAAACCAGTAATGCTCTGATACCAACCTATCACACCCCCGGAATGGAATCCGGGGTTATGCGTGATAGGCAATTAAACTTCAATATAATGTAACTTGGCCCCAATCATGTCCCAACTGGATTGAAGACTGCTCTAAGGTGTAAACATTTCCTCAAATATAAATAACAACTAGCGGAAGCTTTATAAATGCAAGTGGTATCTCAAGACTGAATAGTTTAGAGCAATACTGAATATCATAACTAAAGTTCAATGTTTGAGACTGTCAACAAAATATTAATTACAACATTAGGCCGCATAAAAAACCTGGGACTAATAAAAATGATGAAAGAACCAAAAGATGAAACTAAACGGATATAACATGAAGGCTCTCTCGTACGGAGTCAATACGGCTAGACAATGTCGTCCGTACAATACTTTAAGGACTCATCAGGCTAATCTACCTGAACTTCCTCCGTCATTCCCACTTCATAGAAGGTAAGCTCGGTACCTATGCACCAAAAGTAGCATCATCAACAAAACGGATGGCAAGCAATATATATATATATATAAATCCATAGATATGCAGTACGAAAAAGAATAAACGATAGACAATATCATAGGAAATGCATAGCATTCTGATTGTAAGAAATGCACAGCATTTGAATCATAAATAGACTATCAAAGTACGCATCCACATATGCTAATAATAAATGAATTGGGAGCTGATATGCCATGTTCAAATAACAGATAACATATAACGGATAACATATATCTCTTGGCTCATGTGGCGCGGTCCTCAAGGGTTCTGGCTCACAATCTTGCATTGAGGCAGATAGTTCAGGGTCCTCACAAAGGCAGTATCCCAGTTGTGCTGAGCGTTTTAGCTTAGTGGTGCCCGACATAAAGAATCCTAAACAGACTAATCAGTGAGGGGCTAGGTTTTCTTGCGCGAATAAGATTCATCAAACAATAAAGAAACTACTTTGCTTCATATCAGATCAAATCAGATTTCAAAGACGGATTTCCATAGTAGTTCTCTTTAAGCCTTTACAATCAAAGCCACCTAGCCTCGACACCTCAAACAGATTTCAGAACAAACGGAACATCAAAAGGGTTCCTAAGTCCATCATCTAAGTTCTCAATGTGATCTCAAACAAATTAATGTAAAGCAAACAGAGCTGAAGAACATGTACATCACATGTAGACAGTACCAGACGATATAATTCAGAATCATAAGCGATAGACAATCCAATCCTAAGCCTAACGTTAAACTCGAAGCATCGTACAACCTACTCATTTAACAAAAGGGATTACTGTTCACGATACCAGGACGAACAATCTTCGTGCATAGATTTAGAGAAGGGTATCCCGTTGTCCCGTACCGTTCAAGATTGAATTAGGATGAAACCCGATGCAAACTAAATAACGAGGAACCATCGGCTCAAGACATTCCCCGTACATAGTCAAATGAGTCCAAAAAGGATAATCAAGGTTCAACCTAAGTCCATAGACCAAGGGACAATTCCTTTCAAAAAGAAGGAAATTCGGTCAGCATAAGCATCAGGGTCGGTTAGCCGACAAATTCGGTCAGCCGGGGGTTGACCGACAAGGTGACAGACCACACAAAAAGCCCTGAAAACAAGCGCTCTGGATTTGGGACCGACAGGTCACCTAGAGCAATTTGGTCAACCTCGACAAGGTGACCGAGTTCACAACTCCACTTTCAGTCAGATTTTAGTTCACTGGAATTGGAACTGACAGGTCACCGAACTGCAGTTTTGTTAAATGACACCCAAGTTCGGTTAACCGAATTGCTCCCAGAATTCTGAAATGAATTCTGAGTTCAGTTCAGAACAGGGGAGTTTCACTCCTCTCCTTCATTCACACATGCAAACAAGGAAAAATATGGCCTAGCCCTCTCCACAAACATCCATACCCCCTCTCATCAAGTCCATTCAAATCAAAATCCATTCATTAAAATAAAAAACCTTATTATCATGTTTTCAAATCTCTAAGTATCAAACTGAGCACTTAACATATAAACTATGATTTTTCCATACAAATCAAGGAAGACAAACATATCAAGCATGAATATAGATATCTACTTGCCTTTGATGAAGAGCTTAATAAAACCAAGAAAAAATGGAGAAAATCCTCTTTTTGAGCTCAAAGAATGGAGAAGCAACTCTCAAACCCAAATCACTCATACAAATGCATGCCAAGGGGTTAAGTGAGTCTCCCTGAACCATTTCTAACAAAAGGAAAGAAGGTTCTACAAGTCTACAAGCTTAAAGAGCCTACCTTTGAATGGGTTGTGAGAGAATTGCTTATAAAAGTAGATAAATGGAGTCTTGGGAGCTAGGGAAGAAGGTTGGAAGCTTCGTCGGCGACGAGGACACTCCGGTGACCGTCGACGGTGAAGAGGAAGTGATAACAGTGAATGGGGGCTGGGTTTCCTTGAGAGTGAATAGTGAAATGAAGGTGTTGTGAGATTGGAGATGGGAGGTGCTTATATTTAGGTTAGGTTAATGAAATTCTATGTTAAGTCCTTGGTTTACTAATAATGATTTTTGGGCCTCTTCAAAGCATCGAATCGAAACGCGACTGAAGACTAAAGTTCGTGAAATGTGGAAACCTACCCGATGCACCCAAACTCACAAAAACTCATAATCTCATAAAAACTGCTAAAAACTTCCCAAATTGCAAACCACCCCCCTACTGTACCCAAACGAACTCAGACTTGCGCGTGACTTCGCACGCATGATCGACACGATAAACCCGACTCGCTAAGACTCTAAACGCACTTACTAACTAATCAAGCAATTAATTATAATTAATAGGGGATTAAGGGACGGGGTGTTACAAATTAAAAATGAATACCACTGTAAATGAAATCCTCCTTTTTTCTTTTGCTAAAAGGCAAATTATATTAGAAGAGAAAAAGGAGACAAAAGGGGAGAAGCCCCCCAAAAAAGAAGCTCGCAAGGCCACTTTACAAGAGGAAGAGAAAAATAACAAACAGAGGCCAACCAAGCCTAGGCCTAAGGATGAATAAACAAAAAATGGCAAAACTTCTGAAGAGGTCTACTAGTAAAAGGTTTTTCTATATAACTGGTAGATACAGAAAGAAGCTCAGTTAGGTATAATTTGACCTTCGTCTGGGAGGCTCTGGAATTGCAAAAAATAACATCATTTCTATATTTTCAAATGGAAAAGGTAGTGGTGAAGAAGATAGAGACACCACCCTTGCAAACAAGTTGTCACCGTTAAGAGAGAGGGCACGCCAGATCTTAGAGGGGGATAGACGCACCAGCGGAGTTGAGGACCCAATTCCAGATGGTGAAAGCAAAGGAGCAAAGGAAGAGGAGGTGGAGAGTTGACTCAAGGTCAGCATTGCAAAAGTAACACCTGGAAGCAAAGCTGAGACCAGCAGTTTGAGCCCAAGCTTAGATAGGGGTCATGCCATGCAGCAGCCTCCAAACAAAGGAGGAGAGGCGAGGCTGCTGAAGGGAGTTCCAAACCGGGTGAGCCCATCCGGCCCATGAGTACCCCAGGAAACGGACCTCCAGATTCATTGCAGCATTCATTAACAAAGCCAGGGGAGTAAAAAAAGATTTTCGATCAACGAGCCTAAGACTCTTTTCTGGCTATCAAGTGTGGGCCAAAGGCCTGCACTTTAACACGAGCCTCACAAATGAATTTATATTGTAGGACACGGAGAATTTCCGCCATCGCCCATTGCCATTCCGGCATGCGGGATGGCTTCATAGTACACTTTCCTATGGCCAGGTCCATTAAGCTAAGTATCCAACATGGTGAGCCTACTTAAGAAATTCAAAGTCACCTAGCTAGTATCATTGAATTAGAGTTGCACCAATAATTGTTAGATATATCATTGTAAAACACATAATTAATGCAATGATTAGAATGTAAACGAAAATAAGAAAATTAATTAATTAATTAAAAAGGTGAAAAGAAAGGATGCTCAAAACATGATCGCTCTTGCATCGGGCTTGACACAATTTTTGTTAGAACTATTAGGCTTAAGTGTAGCCTAATGACCACACGCCCATGTGGGTCCCCCACTTCAGATAACCAACTCACTTGAATACTTCTATATTGGTCAATCTCCTTATGGAGATATCTTTGGTGTTTAAAGAAAGTTGCTAACCTAATAGAGTTTCCTATGCTAAGAGTAGGGTTGTCCATAGGTCAGGATAGGCTAGGCTAAGGTCTATCCAAGCCCAGCCCAACTTCTAAAATATATGACCAAGCTCGTATCGGGCCTTGATGGCTGGCCCAAGCCCGGCCCGTCTGAAAATGAGTAAGCCCTAGCTGAGCCCGAGTTTACTTTATAAAAATGAAATAGGGGCTTTTAATATGATTCCAAGTGGTAGTGGCCCGGATATTTTTTATATTCGGGTCAGGTCGGGTCGGGCTTGGGCTCTCTACCAATGGAGCCAAGCCCAACTCATCTAATAAACTAGTCCTAAACAAAACATCAGAGCCCGGCCAAAGTACGAAAACCTTCGGGCTAGGCCCAGGCCGGCCTCGGGCCAGCCCGATCCATGAACAACCCTAGCTAAGTGGAATCCAAATCTTCCTATGCTAAGAGGAATCCAAGTCCTAATTAAAATAGGACTTATGCCAAAGGAGATGTCTAGAAAAACATACATATATATATGGGAGGCGGTCTTGTAAGGACCGTCCTTACGGTTTACGGTACGGACCGCCTATGACTAAATATTTAGGGTTTCATGGTTTACGAGCAGTTGAATACATATGAATTCATCTTTTGAGATTATTAAAGAGGTAAGGTATGAAGAATATAACCTTGGAGGAAGGATATAAGACACAGATGTAGATGAGACCTTGGTTTTCCTAGTGAGATTCTATTTTCATTAAAGGAAAGGTTATTTGCTGCCCCTTTTTTTATATTCACATTTGATCTTCATTTTGAACCACTTAGGACATGACCCATTATAATTATGGACGATAAATGGGTTCACCATAATTCCCAATATCTGATTAGTCCCATTGGTAAGTTCTTGCTGTTGTTGTTGTTATTGTTGTTGTTATTGATGTGGGTATCCCCAAAGTATATGGCATCCGCTAAATCCATACAAATGCACACCGGGCAAATCTGGGGTGGTTTCAAACATAAGAGTTGGGGAGCAAACCCACCCCTTGTGCCACTTCACCAACTCCTAGGAATTCATGTCTGGGGAATTCTTGAATTTCCAGACAAGGTGGAATTCCTAAACCTCCTTTTGGACTTGAGCATTCAAGAATTCCACCAAAATGCAAAGAGGGTAGATTTCTGAATTCTTAAAGGTTAATTGGGTGTTTTCATGTGCTGGAATTCATAAATTCTTGTCAAAAAATAAGAAATTTGGAAATGCCAAGCAGTCCCAAAAACCCCAACCACTAGAAGTTATTACCTGCATGATCATCCAGAATCAACTTTTTGTAGGCCATTCTTATGCTGAAATCAAAGTTTAAGAGGTGGAAGAGAAATGAGTGAAAGGTTGTTCAATCAATCTAAGCCACTCAGATTCCACGAATAGGGGGGTCTCATTACATGATTTTTCTTATGGTCTGCCAACCCCGTCTCAAGCGAAATAATATATGTTTTACATGATTTAAACCTCTTGCCAGCCTAACTTAAAGCCCTATCTCGGCCCTTAGACTTATGGGCTTTCCCAAATTGAGCAGTACCCTACAGTCGGACTTTTGTTGGGAGGAAAATAAGAGCCCTTGCCTCTCATCCAAGTCCCCCATTGGCAGCCAGCCCCAAACAAAATTTTTAAAAAGAGAGGAGAACAAGTGGGTGATGTTTTCTCATGATTCGGAAGGGAGGTTTATATTTGTTGAGTCATGACTTGTCGCAATGCAGTCTCCTCTAGTCCTCTCCATTTCAAATCCAATTTGACTTCTTCTTCTCTTCACTCTCTTTCTTTCAAATGGATATCTGCAGTAGCAACTGAAACTGCTAGCCACTACATAGGCGGTAACTTGGTGATTGAAATATTTACAGATACTCGAGATCCATCCGCTATGAATCCATCTGTTATCTCCCCGTAGAAGATGATAAGAACTGTTGCACTGATCACACCCTCAGCTTCTTGCCTTCCTATCCCCCCCCCCCCCCCCCCCACACACACACAACCATCCTCGATTCTCGTCACAGTTTCCTCCTCTGACCTTCTTTCATCAACAACAACTGCTACCTCTGCAACCCCGTCATCCATAAATGGCTTTCTGAGTCTCTAACCCCCACCCTCATCTTCACGCTAGTAGACATGCTAGTTATTCTAAGCTGAATGTAAATGTTGCATTGACATAGCTCTGCACATGCCAGGAAGGATACGTGGAATATCCGAATCTTGGCCTTAGTAGGGTTTTCTGACCATATTTTCTCAGGTAAAGAGGAGAGACTGTGATGAGAGATAGATGGAGATCTTCTCCTTCATCCTCCCTGTATTTCTGGGCGGGATTTCATTTTGAGGTTTTAAGTTTTCAATATTTATAAGAACCTCCCTATACCATTTCCTGATTATTTCAATTGTCCAAGTTAGAGTGGATCATGAGTTGGCTGCTAGCGTGGAAATGAAGGGGACGGCCACGCGTTTTGTCGGAACAAAGTTCAGCTACTAGACTGGCTGACAATTAAGAGGGACATTTTATCAATTTATATTTAATATAAGTGGGCCACACCAATTTCTACTGAAATCTGGCATTGGAGTCAAAATGCATGCATATCTCTATTTCCAATTCTAATTCTGATTCTTCTATTTTCTGTGGGTCCATCGCTTCTTCTCCCTCACCCAACTTCTTCTTTGGTGCTGTTGTTGTCTTTGATAACATGGCAGACAAGAAGAACAGAGCAGAGGAGCAGAAAGATTTCTTATTCTCCAAGTTATCTATTATAGATGACCAGTCCTCTCCTTTTATACATTCAGACAGAATCAATTAATCACTGTAACTAATTCTGGATTAGTTTATAACACTTGTGCAACTACAAGCATAACCTTCTTCTGTTACAACCACCAAACCTATATATGTGAATAGATACAATCAGCTACAGCAGATCTAGATTGACTAAGCTTCATGGCCCAGTTACCTTCACTTGTATATTGTCAACATGCCCCCCTCAAGCCATGGGGGCGGGCAGTCACCATGAGTTTGGAGCGAAGGTAATTTAGGCGTCTAGGATGCAAGCCTTTGGTGAAGAGATCTGCAAGTTGATCTTCAAAGGTAACAAATTTGACAGTAAGATCCCATTGAAGAACTTTCTCTCTAATGAAGTGGTAATCCACTTCGATGTGCTTGGTTCGAGCATGGAAGACCGGGTTCGAAGCAAGAGAAATGGCAAAAATATTCTCACACCACAACAAAGGACAATCAGGAAGAAAGATATGAAGTGCTTGTAGTAAAGACCTCAACCACGATAGCTCAGCAGCAGTATGTGCAAGAGACCTATATTCTGCCTCAGTGGATGACCTAGCAACAGTGGGCTGTTTCTTCGCACTCCAAGAGATTGGAGATTGACCAAGGAAGACACAGAAGCCAGATGTAGACCTTCGATCAATTGGATCCCCAGCCCAATCAGCATCGGAATAAGCAGTTAGGTGAAGTCCTCCCCCCTTGAGATTGATGCCATAGGTGAGTGTTCCTTTAAGGTAACGAAGAACACGTTTGAGCGTAGTGAAGTCTGTAGTGGTAGGATGATGCATACGTTGACACAGTTGATTGACAGTGAATGCTAGATCAGGTCTGGTCAGCGTTAAGTATTGGAGAGCGCCTGCAATACTCCGATAGACTGTTGGATCACCCATGCAATTAGACTGGTCAGGAACAAAAGGCTTGTAAGAACAGGGAGAACCAACTGGTTTGGCTTCAATCATGGAGGTGCACAGGAGGAGGTCTTTAGTATACTTAGTTTGAGATAAAAACAGCCCAGTTGATGTCCGTTTAACCTCAACACCAAGAAAATGATGGAGAGGTCCCAAATACTTCATGTCAAAGACCAGATTGAAGCCAGTAAGCAAAGACGCAATATAGTTGTTGTCATTGCCAATGAGGACTAAATCATCCACATATAGAAGAAGGATTGTAATGGAACCTTTGGAGGCTCGAATAAAGAGGGAAGAATCAGCAAAGGTGGTATGAAATCCCAGACCAAGAAGAAAACTGGAAAATCTCTCATACCAGGCACGCGGTGCCTGTTTGAGGCCATAGAGAGACTTATGCAGCTTGCAAACATGATTGGGAAAGGAGGGATCAGTGTAGCCCTGTGGTTGTTTCATGTAGATGTCTTCCTTAAGGATGCCATGGAGAAAGGCATTAGTGACATCCAGTTGATGAAGCGGCCAACGAAATTGAACGGCTAAAGCAAGGACCACACGAATGGTAGAGTGCTTGACAACAGGGCTGAATGTTTCAGTGTAGTCAATGCCTTGTTCCTGATGAAACCCCTTGGCCACTAATCTTGCCTTGTAACGAGCTATAGAACCATCAGTATGGTGCTTGATTTTGAATACCCACTTGCATCCCACTATATGATAAGAAGAAGAAAATGGGACTAACAACCAGGTGCCTTGTCGATGCAACGCAGAGAACTCCTCAGACATAGCCTTTCGCCAGCCTTCATGTTTGGAGGCTTCAAAGTAACAGGTCGGTTCATGGCTTTCATAGTAAATATGAGGTAGCAAGGTTACAGGATGTTTTGTAGTAAGAAAAACTTTCTTTTTACTAATCCCAGATTTGGACCTCGTAATCCTATGATGAGTAGTAGGAGAAGGTCCAGTAGTTGAGGTGGAGGTTGTTATAGTATGGGGAGGTAGGGCAGTATGTTGATGAGCAAGATTGGTGGGTTCAGTATTAAGGTCTGTGGAAGGAAGAGGTGTCGTGGTACCAGGTAAAGCAGTGATGGAGCTAGTAGCATCAGTAGTGACAACTACATGAGATGGGATGGAATGCATAGGAGATGAATGTGTTGGGGCTGGAGTAGGATGAGGTATGGCTAATGGCTGTTGAGGCAAAGTTAAAGCTGAGGTATATGGGACCGAGATAAGAGGATGCTGAGTATGGATGGAAATAGGAGAAGGAATAGAAAATTGGAAGCTTCTGGAGGCAGTAGGAGATACTGGTGGGGGTGAAATCTGACTAGATGGTGGAGAGGATGAGGGAGAGGGAAGAGAAGAAAATAGCCACTGAGAAAGAGGGAAAGAACTAGAAGAGGAGGGAGAGGGACTGGTAGAAGATTGGAAGGGAAATGATTCTTCATCAAACACCACATGCCTTGAAAGAAACACTCTGCCTGTAGTAGGATCCAAACACCTGTACCCTTTGTGATTCAAGCTATACCCAATAAAAACACATTGCTTTGTTTTTGGTTAGTGTATGGTTTAAGCCAAGGATAGCATGCACAACCAAATACCTTGAGATTAGTATAGATGGGAGAATGATGAAACAATTTTTGCCATGGAGAGAGAGAATCTAATGACCTCATGGGCATGCGGTTCATAAGGTAAGTGGCAGTGGAGAAGGCATCTGCCCAGAAGTGCAATGGCATTTTGGCAGTAAACAACAAGGTGAGACCTGTTTCAACAATGTGCCTAGGTTTCCTTTCAGCACACCCATTTTGTTCAGGTGTGTAAGGACATGAAATTTGATGGAGGATACCATTATCCCTTAGGGCAGACTGAAATTTAGAACTCATGTATTCACCACCACCATCTGTTCTAAGATGCTTAATGCGAGAAGATAGTAAATTTTCAACTTGTAACTTCAATGTCAAGAAAACTGAAAAAACATCAGACTTACAATGAATGGGAAACAACCAAGTGTATTTACTGTAATCATCTACAAAGACAACATAGTAACGAAATCCACAAACAGACAGTAAGGGGGAAGGACTCCAAACATCGATGTGAACTACTTCCAGAGGTGATGTAGTGATTGTATCTGACGTAGCAAAGGAAAGTTTACAACTTTTACCAAATTGACAATATTCACAAAATTGAAGAGATGTCTTTCCAGAGAGAGGCAGAGAGACTTGCAGTTTTTGAAACACAGAGGATGATGGATGGCCAAGATGACAATGCCAAACAGCAGTTGGAGCTTTAATACCAAGGAAAACAGAGGGCGCAGTGAAATTTGAGAAGGCAGTGAAGGGGTAGAGTCCATTCTTACTCAGTCCTTGGAAAAGAATCCTCCCCGAGGCTCGATCCTGTATAGAGAAGCCAAGAGAATCAAATATAAAAACACAGTCATTATCTTTAGCAAACTTGTTGACTAATAACAAGTTGGAAGATATAGCTGGAACATAAAGGATATGATCTAATTTCAGAGGGGGCGACAAAGAAGAAGTGTGCACAAGAGAAGATCCTGTGTTGGCAATCAACAGACCTTGTCCATTCCCAATTGAAACTTGGTCTTTGCCCTAATAACCTGAGTGCACAGAGAGATTATTCAAATCATTAGTAATATGGTTTGTGGCACCCGAATCTGCATACCAGGTGGAGTCATGGCCGCTATTGAAAGATGCAGCCATTGCAGCCAATTTAGCTGGAGGATGACGCCCTTGGAAAGAATAGTCCATCCGGTGGTAACAATCAAGCGTAGAATGCCCAGTTCTGTTACAAATTTGGCAACACTGTTTGGGATAGGAAAACTGATTAAAAGACTTATGTGAGTATCCTCGACCTCTGGTATTGTTGTTTCTTCCCCTGTTATTGTTGTTCCGCCCACGGCCATTAGGCTTATATGATCCACGACCTCCATTGCCAGACTTACCTGACTCTTTTGAGGTAGTAAAAGCTATAGTGGTATAGTCAGATGAAGTAGTCTGTGAAGCCTCAAGACTCATTTCTTCACATAGCAGCAGAACATGAAGTTCCTCAATGGAAAGAGGAGAAGACCTGGTCCGGATAGATGTTCGAAAAGCAGCATAGTCTGGTGGCAGCCCATTGAGAGTATGAATGATCAGATCTTATTCATCTACAGGACTAAGAACTGCAGCCAGGCTATCAGAGATGTGTTTAATCTTTTTCATATACTCAGTGATTGTCAAAGCCCCCTTTTTGATGTTCTGAAGTTGTGTTTTCAATTGAATAACATGAGACCTAGACAGGGAAGCAAATCTTCGTTCAAGTGCTTCCCAGACGTCCCTAGCAGTCTTAAGACCAACCACATGAGCAAGAACTCCTTCAGAAAGAGTTGCATTGATCCAACACAAGACATTTTGGTCTTGCTGAAGCCAGGAGGAATAGTGAGGATTAACATCCGTAGTAGGATTTCCAGTCGAATCCAAGAGAAATTCTGATGGACATAGGATACTACCATCAACAAATCCTATTAGGCCATGAGCTCTCAACACAGGTAAAAATTGTGATTTCCACAGCAAGTAATTGTGATTTTCAAGTTTGAAAGAGATCAAACTGCCAATGTTCGAGATGAGAAAGGTCGAAGCGTGACCAACAGCAGTGGTAGTGGATGGGAATGCAGACATTATCAAGGCAAAAAACAGAAACTCCAGAAAGAAAAAGAAATTATTTTATTGCAGAAAGATAGAGAGAGAACCTCGAACTGAAACAGATCTGTAGTAAGATCAGATAACTTTGTAGGAACTCTGACGTTTTCAAGAATTTGAGAACAAGATCCTCATGAACTTGAATCCTTCACAAGTTTGCGCAAGTCGAAGATGTATCTTCTTGAAGACTCAGCGAATCTGGACCAAATCTTGATGATAAGCAACAAATTTCAACAGATTGAGAGGAAGAACTGCTACAACTCTTCGATTCTGAACAATACTACTACAAATCTTGAGATCTGAAGAAGAACTGTTCTTCAATCACAGATATAAGAAATCCTGAGAAAGATCTTGAGGAATAGAGCGATCATGAGCTCAATCTCTCTGAAATCGCCTGATCTTGAAGAAAAAAAGCTTCAAGAAAGATGAAAACTTAGGCGATCTGAAGAACTTCTCGCACCTGCAACGAGATAGGGCTTGGAGGCAAGAGCTTGAAGACGAAGCTCAAGCAAAACACATGAACCAGGATCAAATGACGTTAGTCAATATCTCTCTGATACCATGATAACATGGCAGACAAGAAGAACAGAGTAGAGGAGCAGAAAGATTTCTTATTCTCCAAGTTATCTATTACAGATGACCGGTCCTCTCCTTTTATACATTCAAACAGAAACAATTAATCACTGTAACTAATTATGGATTAGTTTATAACACTTGTGCAACTACAAGCACATAACCTTCTGCTGTTACAACCACCAAACCTATATATGTGAATAGATACAATCAGCTACAGCAGATCTAGATTAACTAAGCTTCATGGCCCAGTTACCTTCACTTGTATATTGTCAACAGTCTTTCTCCCTCAAGTCTTTTCATGGATCCTTCCCAAGCAGCACATGACAAGAAAGATGCTAAAGATGGCCAAAGCATTGACGATGATGTATTGATGGAGATCGTCTCTCGACTTCCCCCCAAAGCCCCAAACCAGATTCAAGTCTGTGTCCAAAACCTGGCATAGTTTGGTGTCCTCCACTCCAAACCCAAATCTCTTCTCTCAGGACTCTTCATCGAAATGAAGGCTTCTTTTAGGAGACTCAGATTCACTCATTACCTCCCAATAGGAGATGATGATGATGAGACCTACACAGATCCTACCTTCAGCTTCTTGCCCACCCATCCCCACAAATGCATCGTCGATTCTCGCGATGGCTTCATCCTCCTCTCCTCTTCTCCCAATAACAGCAGACAAAACGAATACTTTCTCTGCAACCCCGTCACCCGCCAATGGCTCTCTCTCCCTATACCTCTGATCGAGAGATTTTTGGGGCTAAGATTTAGAGAAACCTCAGGGTCAAAATCATGATTAACTTGATTTCTCTATAAATAGAGTTTATTTTTTGGCCTAATTAATAAGAGTAGTTATCCAAATCTAATCTTGGGAACGCCCAAATTATTTTATTTCCTTTAGTGTTAATTATAGATATATGTTGATATATAATGTAACCACATACATTATTTTCACATGCGTCGTTTATATATTGTATTACTCAATTAATAAAATTCATTAAGCTGGTGTTATTAGATGAGGCGTACAAAAATACTATTGTACGGGTGCGTGCTTCCGGCGATCAATCAATCATGCCAAATAAAAGAGAGATGAGAGTTTTACGTGGTTCGGCAAAACCGCCTACGTCCACGGCAAGAGAGCATACACTTACATCTTGACTCTCTTCATAGTCTAGAGTTACATAATACCCTTGACTTTGAACCCGATTCAATGGACTCCTCCGGTAAACCTGGAATACAAGACATAAACCTAACAATCTCCACTTTAACTTGTATTCCGTAGAACTAGAGCCACAAAGACACCAAGAGATAACCAGCAATGTCTTCTTGTACCTCATTGACTGGTTGACTGGTGTCTTCTTGTACCTCGTTGACTGGTACCACCCACAACGATGCTGGTTTTATTCTTCAACACTTTTATATGTCAAACCAGCAATATAAGACAAAACACAAAAAGTTTCACCTTGTCTTGAATTCCGTACAATTCAAGTCGCATTCAACTGGCCTCGTATTGATGAGATAAAGACAACGATGATGATAAAGACGCCGAAGATGAGTATAGATAATTTATTTTAATCACGTTCATAGGATTTAGACATTGATAAACTATGGGTTCAACCCATTTATAGCTTTAATGACTTTAAATGGAGACAATATCATTTAACGAATGATTATGATAGTGTTAATGGACTTTCCAATCTTCGAAATTAGTTTTAGTACACTCCAATCCATCGTCGCCCATGAAAGAACAAAAAGGTAAACTTGGATTTGCCTACAAAATTTGAATCCATTTCTAGTCCATGGAACGAGACCGTCTATGATCAACCTAAACCTTCTCATTTACCCTTAATTTGCACTTATCCAAATCGAGCATGATGGACCAATCCTAAATAAAAAAGAAAAAAGAATCCACTGTTTGGCATATTAAAAACCAAGGAAAAAGCATTTAGAATCATATGTTAGCTCAAGTGGTACATGGTTTTTCTCCTCTTTAGAAATCTAGGGGTGCATTTTCAACAAGTAAACCTAAACAGAGGATTCTTAATCCGTGGAAATCAATAGAAAAGAAAAGTCTAGCTTCTTTGAAGTATAATAATAATTTTGCTCGAGCGTGGAGACATTCCTTCAATGTTTAAACTTTGATTTCTTCATTAATAATAGATAGAAGAAAGGTGGTGAGAAAGTTAATCCTCCAGTCTTTATTACGTTTTAAAAAAAAAAGTGGGGGTTATTCAAATCTTAGATTCAAACCACTCCATCCAAGCATAGCCTTTTTCAATAAAGAGGGTATGCAGTGGACTGCATATCTAACTTTCTCTGGAATCATTAAGGTGGAGAGAACTTGCCTTTGCCTTGTGTGCAAAACTTGTGCGCTCGTGCTGCCCCGGTTAGATTGTGGGGATTTTTCATAAACGAGCATGAAAGGCCCCGCGATATACAGTTAAATATCGTTCAAATAAAATAGTTATTTGAAGGCTTTTTAGGACCCACTAAAATAAATTACTAGTTCTAATTTAACCAAACAATGCAGCGGAAATAAACCAATCAGACCGAACTAGCAAAAAAATCTACCAAGCAATCACCACAAGAAAACAAATACAAATTTTACGTAGAAACCCCATCCAAGGAGAAAAATCACGAACCAGAAATCAAGAGTTCACGAACAGTTTACAAGATATACTCAATGGCTCCTTTATCTTAGTCTATACCTCGACCAAAGGACTGTAGTTGTTCTTGCACTGAATCCACTAATACAACTTCCACCGTGCACCGTTCTCCTTGCTTGATCTCCTCGCACCTTGTCCACCAAGATGATCAATCTTCTATAAGATAGTAAAAGCAATAAAATCTTCTAGAGCAGCCCTTCAGAACAATCTCTCAATGGCTCTAGAGAAATAAGAAAATCTCTCTTATGGTATTCTAACCTCAGATCAAGAGAGAATTAACTTCTTGTGTGTACACTTTGGATTGAAAAAAACACACAATAAATAGGCCCAAGTTCGTACAAGAGACTCCTAATAATAACCCACTAAGAATTGCAAACCATCTCAAACGCCATCACAGAGTCCGGATCAGATAAGACTTTTCCGTCCAAGCTCGCTATAGCGAGACATCAATCTGTCTCGAGTAAATATCCACATATATTGTAGCCTGACATGAATTGTTCTGTCATGTCATGCCATGTTGACTTTTTTCCTAACATTATTTAATATTAACATTTAGTTTAGTTCTTAACACGTCCCAAACTAAACCCGCCCAACATCAGCATATATAGATTGTCACCTAAATATGTTCGTATTGGGCTATAGAATATGGTTTAAGCTGCATCCTAACTAATACCTTTATTCCTGGTTTCTGCGAATGAAGCCCAATTATTCTGTGATGCATAATATTGTATCTATGAGAAACTATCTACTGCGTTGGAAGACTCCATGCGTATAGTTGACAGTAATGAAAGAAAACTGCAGCCCCAGAAGGACTACAGCAGCACCAGAAACAATTCAGGGTGAAAACGAGGTGGCAATCATCTTCCAAGCTCGGATAGTTGCTAAAGTATCCTCCTGAAGCGGGGCTTGCAATCATATCAACCTTCAAGGGCATCAAAAGATGGAATCTCGTGCATGGAATTAGAGACAAAGGGAAACTGTCCACATTTTCCAATGTTCGAGACCCTATTGTCAAGTAATTCATTTTAGGATGTTTTGTACCAGAGGATGGGGCCCACATGCACCTATGACTGGATAACTACAAATACCTCCCAACAGCTCATCACCCAATTCAGCTACAAGTTGAGCTGCATTTCTACATGTAGCTGCTAATGTTTATGTCCTGTAAAAGCTTGAGCTTAACCATTTTTCGCCTCTATACATTTGATAAAGAAACAAAGTACAAAAAACCAGAAGATCTTAGATGTTACAAAACCTCAACTCGCCATTGTCACTTGCTACAAAAGGAATGAAATGAGAATGTCAAAGAAACAGCACTTGTGCGATGTCTATATGTAACAGATGCATTGACTGCAAAAGAAATTAAATAAAAAAAAAAAAATTGGTCCTAGGCACCAGCAAGGGCATGTTTCAGGAGGCTTAAACTCATGTTGATGACCAGCAGTAAAAACCATAGTCACAAGAGTGATACACGTCTGCATCATTTTGAGATCTATACTTTTAGCAACTCCTGAAAATCAAACACGAGAATGAAAAGAGGGAACATATCCAATGGGTTAAAGAGAGATATATGGGTGCAGAATATATTTACAGACACATATCTTGTGCATGTGAGTATGAAAATGGAAACTGGTTTCAACCAAAATACTTGAAACTGCAGATAGAATTGCAGTTTAGTTTACAACCACGTGCATTATAACTCAGATATGCATGCTTAAGTGTTGCAAGATTTGTTCAAGACATGGGAAAAGGAATTCTTATGGTCTTTCACCTAAGGAGTATGAATGCAAGAGATCATGCAAGCTAACATTATACAAATCCCATTCTCCTTAAAGAGTAGGGAGGTTAAATGGAGTATCCATGTAATGTACTACAATACCTTTCCACCAACCCACTGTTGGATCGGTGAAAAGGCATTGCCCTATCAGTGGGCCAACCAGGGTTTGATCCCCGACAATGGAAGAAAAGGCTTGCCCACAAGGGAAAGTGGCACACCAAGTAAAAGTAAACAGAGAAAATACCTTCTCTTTCTGTTTTTGGATAGATTCAATCTTCTTCATATACCCATCTGTCAGCTTCTGCTTAAGTGCAACCAATAATATCAAATGCATAGATTAGAATCATGTTTAAAAAGGGAGACCAGAGAACTGGGACAGCATAAAGAAGGGAAATGTAGGCTCCAACAACTATGACATGAGTTTTCCAGATGAAAGTGCTAGCTCAATCGGATACCTGCAAATCACTCGACAAATCCTTTACATTATCTTCAGACAGCTTTTTCTCCTACAAAATATATGGCCAGGAGATATTTAAGTTGACAAACACGAAACTAGTTCTAATTACTAGAGTGCAAAGACAAATATAGATGCAAACCTTCTCTAGTTTCTCATAAGCTTTTATTGCATCTCTCCTTATATTTCTTATAGCAACCTGAAAATAGTACTGTCAACATACAAACTTTGATGGGTATTATAACCCTCAGATAATTAGAATATAAAAAGTAGTAATATACATAAGCACTCCAAAGATACAGTTTGGAGAGAATTTTACTAAAATAAAATAAAATCAACCACAATCTAACATGGTGCTGTCTGCATAACTTGAAACTCAAGGGAGCACCTGTCCACCAAACAATAAAGCCATTTCCTTATTGCATTAGTAAGTATTGTGGGTAGGGCAATGGGGATATGCTTTCGCCAGCATTTTCATGGACCAACAAAATATCTCCCTCATAAAATGAGGAAGTGATAAGTAGAAGCTCCAATATGTAAACTGGGGATACAAGTAAACTAACTTATTGAGTGAATGTACATATCCAAATGTTCTACAGAAGGGGACATGAACATTACCATTGTCTAAATAAAGAGTATCTTAATGGGACTAGGACTAAGGCGTGCATCCCCAGCATCTCACAACTACGAAGAAATTCATCCACCACAAACATGGCCCACATGGACATCAGTCCTGCACCCAAATTATGAGGTTATTGGGAGACATGTTCTTCCGAAGCGAACCACTGATCACTTCTTATATGTCCATTCAATGGGCACAAATTGCATCATAGAATCATAGAACTGTGTATTTTCGGACTCCACTCTTCCACAACGAGTTCCATGATTTAGACAGACCAAAAAGTGTGAAGTATCCCACGTGGAAGATAAGTTGTCAGATATCGTGGAAGACATAATGTAGATACCTAATTTAACTGTAGCATTTACATCTATAATTGATAACCAAAATTGATGAAGACTAGCTCCCATAACACTGGATGGACCGTATCTTTTATTTCCATTTATCAGATCATTAAGAATGTCCAAATTACAGTGGCTTTCATCCACCAATTGCTTATCGTAAAACAGATCCCTGAATCTCAACCCGTTTCCTAAAAGCATCTCACCATCCTTCATCGATTGTAACAAGTTCCAGCAGGGCAGACAGACAGATCATCTCAGCTCTGCCCTTAACATCAGCATTAATGAATACAATATTAGGGCACAGTTTCATCACCTTGAAATCTTTAAATAGCAGTTTGCATCCCATGTAATGTACAGCACAGGAAAATTTGGCAAATTTCAGAAAACCAAAATAGATAAAAATATATACACAGCTACACATAGATAGGAATCTTCTCAAATGAGGGATGATTCATTTTTTAAATAATATATTCTATGTTCTTTTCACTTTTAAGCATGATAATATCTAAAAGACAGAATTCAAATTCACCAACGTGATACAAATACAGGAAGATTTTGGCATTGTCGAAAAAGTAGAATAAAAAAATGATGTAGACACAGTTAAACACATAAATATATAGAAATCCTCTCAAATGAGGGATTAAGCTTATTTAAGGTTAAGCCCACTAGGTCAACAGCCCACTTTCACACCTCTATATGAGAGGGGAGAGAGAGAGAGAGAGATTCTTTTTTAAATGTAAAACCAGATACCTCCCAACAACCTGGCAGAGTTTTGGTTTACATCATTATATATACGGCCCCCCTCACCTCGGCTCATTAGCTCACACATGTGCAAATACTTGTGGGGCCCACCTGGGGATGGGACAGAGGTTCAGATGATGATCCTAACCACTTGATCAACAGCCCACAAGTTTCCACCGTACAAAACAAGTGCAAAGTCGATCCAACGGTCCTGACCATTTAGATGGGTGCCAAACCCTAGGACCAGTGACCATCGAGGGGTCCCTGTTTTATGATCCACTTGGATGGATCATAAGGTGGGCCCCACTAGGTGTTTGCACACCTGAGCTGATGATCTTAGGTGAGGGACGGCCTTATATATAATGCTAAATGTGATAACTGATAAGCCACATAACCAATAAAAATTAGAGTTGGTTAATTTAGAAAATCTAAAAGTAGTATGCTTGGATGGGTTGGTTAATTTATCTGCGAATAACATATGATATTAAATATGGTTAAATATTGTAATTTACTAACTGAATAAACAATATACTACAATTATATATACAGTAAACCATAAAAAGGAAAGGCCCAGGTTTTGATGTTGAAGCCCAGGCCCGGCCCTTATATCAAACAATTTTACTTCTAAGGCCTGGCCCCAGCCCACGAGCCTTAAGAACTGTCCAAGACCAGACTATACAGGTCCAAGCTTAAACGGCCAACTGGCCAGCCGGCTAATTGCCGGCCTTGTTATCTCACCCTTAAAATGACGAAGGGTAAGCTAAACTATCTTTTGGACTCTTAAATCAACCAAAGCAATTCTTGGATCTATAATCCATGATGGAATCTTAAGTTCTTAACACATACTTGCCAATCCACTGGTAGCTTAGTGGTGAGGCACCTCCCTTCCACAGAAACAACCATCCCTAGGTGTAGAGCTGATGGTGAGGGACTTGAGTGAGTGAGTGTGTGGGTATGTGAGTATTTACCAAGGAAAAAAAAAGGTTCTTAGCAAATACTTCACAAATCTAGTGATGCGCCTATAAAAAGTTTGTGAAAGGTTCTCATTGGATTGCTCTCTGAGTGTGCATGTGTAGTTTTCTAGTTCCAGCCAGTCTCAAAATTGCAAGTTCTGAACCCCCTCTGTGGGGACCACTTTGAAGCTTTCCCAATCATAGGAAATAGAAGGGGATTGTCAACTCATAGTGGGCCAAAAGTGGTCCTCTTTACACTATTTTAACCCTTGATTTATGAATCCTACATTAACAATTTCAACCTTAGACAAAATTGATGGTTTATGGTTGCTAAAATTAAACAGCTAATATCAGTCATATGAGTGACAACTTTGGATGAGTGAAATATGAGGTGGTTGGATCATAATGGATAGGCCATACATGCATGTACTTGTGTGCAACCAATTCTAATCAGAAAATTTGGCGCGCGCGCACAAAAACATATACATAGTACATATAACACCATAATGAGGCATCTCTCTAAGCCCCCAAAATAACAAGCATACCTTCCCTTCCTCGGCCTGTTTGGCGACAATTTTCGATAGCTCCTGCATTTGAAATAAAAGAGAGTAAGAAAATTCATTGCTTTTTCCCACATGCTTTTAAGAAACCTGCCATGCATTTCAACATTTTAAAAGGGTCCAATCCTGCCACTTAAGTTGGTTGGAACATATTAATTACTAAGACTTTAATAGCTAAAATAGCACGGCCAAAGCAAATGGCCATTCAGTAAAAGAAAAAAAAAAAAAAGCAAACCATGACAGGTTTATATTTATTTACACAATGACAACCACAAAATATTGTGGCAATTAAAATACCAAAAATGTCAAAGTAGCTATTTATTTTATTGAGACCATGCAAATCATGATCAACAGATGAAATTGTATTCTATTAGAGAAATGAGGTAAGGGATTAAGTGACTCATCAACAATGGAGATGACATGGATACGAAAAAAACAGGTAGGTTAGGCTTGGGTTTATACTGTATCTTGGAGATGAAGTGGATAGGGGAAAAAATGGGTCGGTTAAGTTCCGGTTTATATTGTATCTCCTGAACTAATGATATGGACCTGGACTCAAATTGGGTCAAGTTACAAGACCCATACCTGAATTTAAAATTGGGTCCAAAGCCAGACCCAGACTCAAACAAATAGGATACAGGTAGGGGTGTAAAACAGGCCGTGCCACTAGTTGGCCGGTCCACATGCCCCTCCTAACCAAACCAAACCAAACCAAACCAAGCCTTTTCCCACTAGGTGGGGTCGGCTATATGGATTTGACGACGCCAATCAAATCTGTTTAGGGCCATGTCCTCCGTTAGATCCATGTAGGCAAGATCATGTTTAATAGTTTCTTTCCAACTTCTCTTGGGTCTCCCTCTCCCTCTCCTACTATTGGCAAACTCCATGCTTTCACACCTTTTAACAGGTGCCTCTGTTGGACGCCTTCTAACATGGCCGAACCATCTCAGTCGATTTTCTCTCATTTTATCTCCAATCGGTACTATTCCTACTCTGCCCCTAATCTCCTCATTCCTAATCCTATCTCTCCTTGTGATCCCGCACATCCATCTTAGCATTCTCATCTCCGCAACTTCCATCTTCTTGACATGATTATGCTTTACTGCCCAACACTCTGATCCATATAACAACGCTGGCCGTACGCCACCTTATAATACTTTCCTTTAACCTTGAGGGGGACTTTCCGATCACACAAGACCCCCGAAGCACTCCTCCATTTGGTCCACCCGGCTTGAATCCTGTGACTTACATCAGTATCAATCCCTCCATCCTGTTGCACCATAGATCCAAGGTACCTAAAGTTTTCTTTTTCTACTATCTTTTGTGTGCCCAAACTTACTTCTATGTTACCAGGTGTCCTACTTTGACTAAACTTGCATTCCATATATTCCGTTTTGCATCGACTTAGCCTAAACCCTTTTGTCTCTAATGTTTTCCGCCACAATTCAAGTTTAGCATTCACTCCTTCTCTCGTCTCATCCACTAAAACAATGTCATCTGCAAATAGCTTACACCACGGCACCTCATCCTGAATATGTCTTGTAATCTCATCCATAACTAGGGCAAACAAGTACGGGCTTAACGCTGAGCCTTGGTGTAAACCAATCGTGATAGGAAACTCCTTAGTTTCACCGCCAGTCGTCCTTATAGATGTCACGACTATATCATACATATCCTTTATCGCCTCAATATAAGCGACACAAACTCTTTTCTTTTCCAGAACTTTCCAAAGAATCTCCCTAGGAACCCGGTCATAGGCCTTCTCCAAGTCAATAAACACCATATGTAAATCTCTCTTACCTTCTCTATACTGTTCCATTAACCTCCTCAGGAGAAAGATAGCCTCCATGGTTGATCTCCCAGGCATGAAACCAAATTGATTCTCTGAATATTTGTTGTTCTTCTTAGTCGTCTCTCAATAACTCTCTCCCATAATTTCATCGTATGGCTCATCAATTTAATCCCGCGGTAGTTCGCACAGTTCTGAATATCTCCTTTGTTCTTGTATATGGGTATAAGAATACTTTTCCTCCATGCATTAGGCATCTTCTTGCTCTTTAGCACTACATTAAAAAAGCTTTGTTAACCAACTAATACCATCCTCCCCAAGCACCTCCAGACCTCAATAGGGATACCATCTGGCCCAACCGCTTTCCCCGTTCTTCATTCTTTTCAATACTTCTTTAACTTCTTCCTTACTGATTCTCCTATAGAACATATGATTCGCTTCTTCTCTAGAAATGGTAAGATGCCCCAATTGTATATCACTACTACTGCTTTCGTTAAATAACTTGTAGAAGTAGCTCTTCCAACGCTCCTTTATCTCCTCCTCCTTTACTAATACCTTTTCATCCTCATCCTTAATGCATTTAACTTGGTTTAAGTCCTTGGTCCGCCGATCTCTAGTTTTAGCAAGCTTGAATAACTCTCTTTCGCCTTCCTTAGTGTCAAGTCGCCTATATAGCTTCTCAAATGCCTTTGCCTTGGCCTCACTAACTATCTTTTTGGTTTTTCTTTTTGCTTCTTTATACCTCTCCAAGTTCGCTTCAATTCGATCCTTTTGCCAAGTTTTAAAGCACTCTCTTTTAACTCTTATCTTGTCTTGGACGGCTTCGCTCCACCACCATGCCTCTTTCTGTACCGGAGCACCCCCTTTAGATTCTCCTAAGACTTCTTTCCCTACCCTCCGAATACACTCTGCTACCTTATCCCACATATTATTTGCACTCTCATCTGTCGCCCAAACGTCTTCCTCTAGTACTCTTTTCCTTAAAGCTAGTTGCTTATCACCTTTCAGGTTTCCACCATTTGAGTCCTTGAGCATCTATACAACTTCTTTTTCTAGTCCACCTTTGTAACTGCACATCTATGATCAACAACCTATGCTGGGAAGTCAAGCTCTCCCCCGGTAGCTTTTTAATATAAATTGAAAGGGACTTTATGGACTTCTAGGGTTTTCAACTTGGTGCCTTGGAGAACTAAGAGAGAGCTTAGAGAGCTATAGAAAGAGAGAGAGCTTAGAGAGAGTGTAGATGAGTGTTGAGAAATGAGGAGAAAGGGGGGTATTTATAAATCTACTAAGTGGTGAAATGACAAAAAATACCCCTTATTTGAACTTTTTTGGCTGCTGTGGAGGGAGGGGGAGGTGGGTTTGACCGCTGGGTGGCCCGGCCCAATTTACACCTCTAGATACAAGCAAAATTATAAACATTAAAATAATAAAGTTACATACAACTTATTATACCTACTACATCTTGCTCCTGTGCAAATGTCTCGCATGGTGCCCCCCCCCCCCCCCCCCCCCCCGGTCTATCTTCTTATATGTCATGGATCCCATGGGTTTTACACCAAACCGAATGGACTGGACTACTGGATTGAAATCAAATTAAATGTTGCATTTAAACACCATTAAACTTGAGGGCTATAGATCAAATGGTTAGGATGATGGGATTTACTTGAAATTTTATATATGGGCTGGCTCCCATTTGGATCTTTCAATCCCCCACCTCATCCATGATTGGTGGGGCACCACAAGTTGTAGACTTGTGGCATTGGGTATTCACTATTCAAGTTCTCGCGTGTAGGAAAAATCAATGGGCTCAATCCAGCATCCAAATTTTATTTGGGTCATGCCGTGGACCTGACCCCAAACCTAAACTAAAACCCAGTCCAAATATTGGACCCATACCCAGTTTTTTATATATGGGCCCTTTCAGCACTCGGGGACCTATTTTCATCCCTAAACATGGGAACCGGATCAAAACTCCTAATCTCTGTCACAAATATCAGCAGCGGTGTTTTGAAAATATTGCGACAATATACCTGAAATGATATTTTCTTGCTAATACTACATTTTAAAAATACTTCTCAGTTCTCAATAATGAAAATATCATGAAAAAACTGTGAAAAACGATGAAAATTGGAAAAATCTATACTTTTCTTATATCATTTTATATTTAGCAATTATTTAAAATATATATATTTCTGAAACATTTTCCCATAAAATCTTGAGAAAACTAAAATTTTTAAAATATCCCGACATTATTACCGGAATGATAATTTCCTGAGAATGATCTTTTTGAAAATGTTCCTAAGATCATGGGAATATTAGTAAAGGTATGTGAAAATTACATGATCTTCAAAAACTTTGCAAGAGACCAGTAGCTTAATCATCTCTTTTCTAATTCCCATGATAACCAAATACATAATAGTTCCTTGCATTTTAATTATACAGAGATACACACTGATCAAAAAAGTGTATTGATGTTTAATAGACATGTTTTCTGTGCTGGAAAAACTGGTGACGAAGGATTCCAACTTTCCATTTCATGTTGATGTCCTATATTGCAGTTCATACTTCTGTTCAGTGTTAACTATGGTTTAAAAAACAAACATAATGATTAATGATAATGACTGTAACACATGATAGTGTGTGTTGTATGGAAGGCCTATGATGCAGCCTTTTTTTGTCCTCCATTTTCTTCTCTTTTATCTTCAAGTGGTATGTGTGAATTGTGAATCTCTCTGGTACCGTCATAGAGTCTTTGTACTATTGTTTTTAATGATAAGTCTGCTGCTATTGATAAAAAAAGAAAAGAAAAGAAAAGAAAAGCCAAGTGATGTCCATGATTATTAATACACATGTATGTGTATAGCTATAGCAAATGAGGCTAGAAATTTCAGACTGCCTTCCACTTATCAGAATATAGTTTGTATGAGATATCAAATGCAAAGAAAATACCTTCCTCCTGTCAGATGTCAACTGAGGGATACTCAGCCGAATTACTTCTCCATCATTGTTTGGAGTTAAATCAAGATCGGAGCTTACTATGGCCTTTTCAATAACTTTTAAGCTGTAAATTTTAGAAGAGTCAGAAACCATTGAAAGCCATTACAAACTAACTATAAAATCGTAAGTAGTATATTACATAGATTTGTCATATGGCTGGATGAGGAAAGAGCTAGAATTTGGCGTGCTAATCTGCGCAATACTTTTCAAGCTGACCGGACTTCCATAGTATTCAACCTGGAATTTTGTTGCCAAGACAGTTAGTGAAACACCTTTTTATTCAACAGAAATAGCACATTCATGAAATATTATAACTCAGGAAGAAAAAGAAAAGGCTAAGGTGGTTTCAATGTCCACAACTGTTCACTACCACATAATGTTAGAATGTATGGACAATGTCTTCTTTTGCCAGATTATAAGCTCTAATGAGCAAAAGTGCAAATGCCAAGATGGAGGGTAAAAAAAAAATCTAGCAATAACTCATAAAAATCTGAAAATGGAAAAGCATAAAATTGAATTAAACTGCATTAGAAATATATCTTTCATAGAGAGACACTTGTGTAAAACACTCCAAGAATCTAACATAAAAATACAAATTGATGTCATGACTACAACATCATCCCTTGATTTACCCAAACAATGACGACTAAACTAAACACTACCCAAATTCCACGACCTAATATTATTTTTACTTCAAAAATTGTGAAAGGAAGCATTCACATCGGAACAGGTCAGCATTAGTAGAATGAAAAAATGAAATCCAAAATGTGCATCTGCATTGGCTGTAATGGATCCTAGGAGTGCAACTTGGGCCAGGCCGATCCCAAGTTTGCACAGCCAAGCTGAACCAAAACTGAATTCAGATTTAGTAAGCCGACGTTGGGCTCAGGCTCAGGCTCAGCCCTCATTTACCTAAGTAGGGCCCGGTTTGGTAAGTCAGGCATATATTACAATTAGATGAGCACTACTTGTATTTTGCTACTGACCTCACCCACTTTCCCAGTTAAAAATAATAAGAAAAAAGGAAACTTCTGGTCCACTCGTATCTAAAACACTTTAGTCTCCCAACATATGTCCATTTTCGTGTTTGTCGGGCAGGGATAAAATGGCTATGGGGTTTTCAAGTAGGGATTTGTTCTCCAGCTAATATCATGCTTAGATGGTCTTCCCTTGTCAACTAGGGCCCAGCAACAAAACCTTAAGATGGTTAGTGGACAAAATAGAGATGGCCTTGGAAGGTGGCACTGAAGGAGTAGAGAGTTGGAACAACTTCACAGAGAGGAGATAAGGTGGGTTTTGAATGGTGCGTCTTTAAGTACATAGATGGCTAGAAACCATAGACATGTCAGTGGTATATAAATGAAGTCAGTATATGATTGTAAACTATTATCTCGGAAAGCAGTAAAGAATATAGCTTCCTACCTCAACACGGTCAAGCATTGCAGGATTCGCCCTTCCAGTCCTTACTGCATTAAAACTTGCTTGAATGGATTCAATAGTCTTTTCCATCCTTTGTTTCTAGGAAACAAAGACAATGAATGTTCAATGGAAGGCACCAAACAGCAAAAGTTTCAATCAGTGTTAGGAAATAACTGAAATAAAATATATCATTATTTTTAAAAAGTACCACTGGATTGATTGACAACACTTAAAATAACAGCTTCAGCAAAGCCATAGCTCGAGTTGGGAGTTGGAACGCCTATTATTATTAACAGAAACACACTCACCGCATCTTTCTCGATTGAAGACTTTTCAGCCTCTATTTCTTCCATAGTTGCACACCTCCAAACTCCTATTCTGAAAAAGAAGCAACAAAATGAATAACACAAGGAGTGAGATTCAACTAATTAGCTGATGTTGTCAGTTGAAAGGAAACAATGCTAATACCAAATGAAAATTAAGTGAAAATTGGGATAGGATTTCCTGAATAAGTATTAGTGAAGGTTTGCATTCACTTGCCTCTTTTTTACCAAGTGTCTTGAAGCAATGAACTTTCCAAAAATTTTACTGGTGCCAACCTGTAATGTAACATAATGTGCAGAAGAGCTCCACAAGGAGACACTCGCTCTAGTGGAAAGACATGTCTCATAACTGTTTCCATGGAAGTAGAGATCTGAAGAAAAGAAAGACTTATTTTCACCATGAAAAGGATCCATACTACCCACAAAAAAAAGCATATTATCCAGATTCCAGAGGAGACAGGAAAAAAAAAAAAAGCTGACAACATCCAAACTGAAGTAAAATATAGTGTTGGAGGCAAACATATAATAAGCGTGTGTTTGGATGCACCGCAAATCATGATCAATTCGAATAACGTGTACCATTATTTGCATCTAGGGCAGTAGAAATAAGAAATGTCATAATCTATGATGCACGGATACTTCAAAATGGGCAACGTATCGTGTCGTATCGTATCCGATACTTCACTTTTTACATGTAAAATCCGTGTCCCTGCCATGTCTATGGCGTGTCCCTTCCGTATCCGTGCCGTATCTGGGCATCATAGGTCATAATGTGGGACATCCCAAACCAATATCAGCAATTTGCAATGAAATTTGGAGAGAAGAGGCAGGAAAACTGTATCGCAGTCAAAGTGATTTCTGATGGATGATTAGACTTAGGGACAATGATCTCTTTAGCCCTTTTATGGTAAATGTAGGATGGGAAGGGAAGGGAAGAGGAGGGGAGACAATATCTTAATGACATTGATTATATAGTTATAGAAACTCCAAATTATGGATGAAATCCATATAAAAGTATGTAATAAACTAGTATAGAGCATCATATAAACACTATATGCATTTTGTGGAACTAAATACTAAAAGAAAAAACTAATTGTTTTGCCTAATAACTTGTACAGGGAGTGCTGCGTCAAACAAAATGCTCCGGAATGAAGTGCCCTTCTTACATAAAACCTCAGCAATGTGGTATTATTGTCATCATAGACCACCTCAGCAAGATTAGGGTCTTTGATATGACATATTGTTACATTTGAAAGCTCCAACAACGCAATTTATCAAAACTCCATTAGGTATATAGCTTCTTCTATTTTCCATTACCTGTGAGAAACACTCTTCACACTGTTTCAATCATGAAACTCACGAATGCCAAAGGAGTTCAATTCTACTGTTGTCCAATGTCAAAGGTAGAATTTGATTGTTAGTAATGCTCCTATTCACTTTCATTTAGGGACCATTTGTTTAATAAGGGCTTAATACCAAGGAATTCTAATCAATGTCTTTCCACGAAAACCACTAAGGGCTTCTTTGCCTATTATGTATTGAATTCCTGAGAATTCATAGTAATGTAGGATAAAATGAAGGGATATTAAGGAAGTGGGCTGCGAAAGACCAAGGTGGAGATGTAAACGGGACCCTTGCGTTTCTTAGATTTGATTCACTATGGGGCTGACTAAAGATTTCCAAGGGAGATTGATTTTCTGTAGTTCCATGTTAACATTCTCTGCAGTTTTCCTTTACAAAGGAGAAAGTATTTTCCACGAGTCTTGTGAAAAGTAGATTCAGAGTCACGACATGTAAAACCATATTCTGCTGTTTCTGCATTATTAACAAGAGGGCCCCGCCCCCATCCCGCCCTCCTCCCCCCCACCCCCCCCCCCCCCCCCCCCACACACACACACAATAATAAAAAAAAAAAAAAAAGACAGTTCACTTTAGTAAAAGTATCCTGCACCAAACAGTAGATACCAGAGAAATGAATCCTTTCAGCTTTCTTCTGCAGAAAATGAAATCACCGTGAAAATGAAATGCGGCAGAACATTTTCCTTGGAAAACTAAAATGGCTTTTGAGGGTGAGTTAATTTCCATAGTTACCGAGTAAAATCTTCTGCAGTTTTCATTCTTACACATAAATGTTAAAATCCATTTTCTGCAGTCGTACGCAAGAGTGGAACATCTCACCGGGAAAATGTTTCCCCGTATCAAACAATAGAAATCGTGGAAAATGAAATTTACAGTTTTCATTTCCAGAGAAAAAGTAATCATCGTGGAAACAAAACGAGATGGCGCACAAACTTGTCCTGGAATCCACGGAAACCCTAGAAGACAAAGAATCCAAACGATTTCCACAGGTAGAAAACGATGTTCATGTGAAAGAAGAAAAGAAGAAAGGATACCTGTTGTTCTGGAAAGAATGAGAGCTTTGGGAGAACTTGATCCAACGGCTGTAGAAGAAAAGGGCACCATCGCCATCTTCGCCTTCTAGTTGTATGGGTTTTCGACAAGCAGACCAGAGAAATTGCGGATAAGAACACCACCAGTGGAAGCATTATCCTTCCCGCTAGGTGGTGATGGGTCGGGTCATGGACTGGTTATTTAATCAGGTTGAAAATGTCTAACATGACATCGACCCGGAAGTAAACCCGAACCGTATAGAGAGGTACGAGTGGGAGTAGGACCATGAACATGTCGTGCGGCGTTCGAGTTGATTGGTGGCGCAAACTTGAAGTTGCTAGGTTAGGTCGGGTCGTGCAGAGCCAACCCGAGTGCAGCAGGTGTATTAATTTGGTCGAAATTGTCAAACCCAGTCCCCAACCCAACCCGGGAGGGGGGGGGTCGGGTTTGGTTTCGGGCTGGACTAAATCTTGTCCAATCCTTGGGTGGGGTGGGGGGTGTTCATGGGTTCGGTCCCTTGCCCTGATCCAAGGCCCCAATTGCCAGCCCCAGAAGGAAAGTTTTAAAAAGTGAGGAAAACAAGTGTGAGACGTTTTCTCAGGAATCGGGACAATTCACGACTTCTCGCAATGCATAAATAGATAGCATGCAGCCTCCTCTTCCTCCTCCTCTCTCCTCCTCTCCATTTCAAATCCAATTCGATTTTTTCTTCTTCCCTTCACTCTCTTTCTTTCTTTCAGATGGATATCTGCAGAGTAGCATCAGAGTCTACCAAACGTGCAGCAACTGCAACTGGCAACTACATAGGCGATGACTTGGTGATTGAAATCCTTTCTAGACTTCCCCCAAAACCCCTAACCAGATTCAAATGCGTTTCCAAAACCTGGCTCCATTTGGCTTCTTCCATCATCCTCCACTCCCAAATGAAAAACCCATTCTCCGGATTCTTCATCAGACTCATTTATCTTTGCAGATACTCCAAATCCATCCGCTATGAATCCATCCGTTATCTCCCAGTAGGAGATGATGATGATGATGTTGATAACTGCTGCACTGATCACACCCTCAGCTTCTTGCCTTCCCATCCCCACACAACCATCCTCGATTCTCGCCACGGCTTCCTCCTTTGCTCTTCTTTCATCAACAACAACAACAACATTCAAAACAACATTCAGAACAACAATCAAAACAACAGCAACAACTACTACTATCTCTGCAACCCCGTCACCCGCCAATGGATCTCTATCACCCACCCTCCACATCGCGCTAGTAGGCATGCTAGATACTCTAAGGTGAATGTGAATGTTGCATTGGTTTTTGATGACCCCTCCCATGACTTATCTCAGAAGTATAGAATCTTTCGCTTCACCAGTGGATTGAGCCTTAATATGGGCTCTTCTGCTGAATATGAGGAGGAGGAAGAGGATGACGACCAGCCATCAGTACTAGATTTATGTGTTGATATCTACTCTTCCGAGACTGGGCAATGGGTAAAATCGAAGGCATCCTTCAAGCGCGGCCCCTACTGTGCTCTGTTAGAGAGACCCACTGTGTTATTTGATGGAGCTATCTTCCTGTCGGGTGCTCCAATTTATGTTTTGAGATTTGACATCGAGGAAGAGCGCTGTGACTTCATACGCTTGCCTGATGATTTGAGCATACCAGTGTACACTCGGCTCAGACTAAAGGAAGCAATGACTTGTTTGGGGTTGTGTCAAGGGCGTCTCTATTACGCCTGCCACAATTGGAGCCACATACAATTGTGGATGCTTGATGATTGTGAACCTAGTAAATGGGTTTTGAAGCATGGGGTTGAACTTGAAGTCTTTAGAAGCATTAATCCTACTTTGGTAGATGATCGCATGGCTTTAGATGTCCTTGGTTTAGAGGAAGATCCCGTGCCTTTAGATATATTAGCTTTTCACCCATGTTTGGATGCTGTTTTTGTTAGGATACTAGATGGTTTCTATTGGTATCATGCTCAGAGTAGAAAGTTTGACATAATTACGTCTTGTTCTCCTTGGACAACTGCTGATATGCGGTTTCGTGTATACCGCATCCACCCATTCTCAGAATGGTATTCATACCAGAGGTTTTGATGGCAAAAATGGTGGGCAAAATCACAACTTTGTTACTATTAGATCTTCTCCTTTATGCAAAATTTTCTTCTTCATGTGGAAAAACAGAGAAGGTTTTCTTTACATTGCTTTATTATATGTTTGGTGGTTGTGGAATCCCTCTCCCAACTCTCCTTGTGGTACACTTAGAAATAGAGGAGTGCTTTCGCTCAATGAATTACTCAATTGCTTTAATGAAATTCTTCAATAAGAACTTATTAGGATTTATTTATCCATGAAAATGAGCCCCAACAAGGGAATGTTCTGTTAGAGCTGCCTGCTAATTGCGTGTTTTAGGGCCTGATTTGGGGACAAATGGATCCACATTCCACTCTCTGCTTGCAGATCCCATGCGCAGGATAGAATTAGATGGCCATGAAAGAATGGCTTCATGGTTGGGCTTCTTTGGTATTTAATGTTACTAGTAGTGACATCTATCATTCTATCTTTGGTTTGGTGAAAATGGATTCCTAAATATTTTAGATTTTTTTTTTTTTTTGGTCTTTTGAAAATATGTTTAAGATGATGAAGTTAGAAATTTCAGATTTTGAGAACTTCAATAGGTGTCCAGATTAAGTTTCAGTACATATAAGAAAGATAATTTGCACTCTTGACAGTTAAGCTGGTGCATGTATGTAAACAATTTCTGGATGTTTTAGTTGGTGTATGTAACCACTATGTAAAACTATCCTTTTTGAAAAATTATATACATAATGTGTACAGGTGATGCTTATTGGATGTATGGGAGATCACGAATGTGGCTGTAAAGAGAATGGATTGAATCTAGATGGAATGGTTTTTATGTGAAGTTTGAATGTATTTTGTTGTAGGATGCAGATGTGAATCCAATGGATACTTTCAGGGACTTGCAAATATGAATCCAATCAATCGTTTATGTGAAGTCCGGGACTTCCCATGGATAGTTTTAGGGACTGATCTATGTAATTTGTGATTCATCAGTAACAGGGCCTTCAAGCTAAGTTTTCAGTGCTATCCTTCAATGGGGAAGTGTATGAGTTCCATTCCATCATGCCGCAGGCGGTCTGTAACTAGTGATATTGGTCCTGTTGTTTGTGTCATGTTTGAATGATTAGAAATTGGATATGTTCATCTAAAAATGTACTGCAATATGGTTGGTTTCAACGGCCAACATTAGGGCCGCTGCAGGTCTCAAAACCATAGTGGGGCGGGCAGAAAACAAATATACTGAAGACAGGCTATCAATGGATCATTTTGAGAAGCCACAGCCTATATAGAAAGACTTATCTGGATGTCATTAAATTACTGCCTTTTACTGCCTTAAGGATGATGAACAAATGTTTAACCAATAGATCAGTCAGAATATGCTCCATGACTGTAAGAATATGTATACATCATAATTTCGGACCATTCCAGATGAACAGAAACTTCAGCACTTATTCAAAAGCATCCTCACAACTGATTTAGACAAGTCCTAAGAAAAACTTCATCTCATAATTCAAAACCATTCTTGCAAAAAGAAATTAAGATAAATAAAAATTTCAGCACTTACTAGACAATTGCATCAGCAAGTCTGAACAGAGTACTTATTCATGTGATGTGATCAACTATAAATTGAAATACATTGAAAGATCATCAACTATTCATCCCTTTGATGGGGTCCACCTTGTTATCCTAGTAAAGAGTTGCTGCTCATGTGATGGGATTCACCTTCAGAGAACCTACTGAACAAACCATCCTTTCTTACACGCATTCAAACCATTGAATTCATTCATACTATTCTTACTAATATTTAAATCATTATAGACCATTTTTACAACCATTCACACTATATGGAAGCATTCTTACAGCTATTCAATTAATTCAAACCACACAGCTAAACAAAGGTAGGTGTTGATCAAACCACATGGAATTTCAACTATTAATCAATCAAACCATTCGTTCAACCTACTATTAGATGAGTCCGGACAGAAATCCCAAGAGTATTTGCAACATGAAACCACATCTAAAACACATGATAGAATTATGGCCAGGAAAGGGATGAAGAGATGTGGGTGCAATGTTAGAATTAGATGGAAGCCGGCGAATGAGAGCACGACCATGATTCGAAGAACCGCAATCTCGCTGCAGAGCTTCATATGCTTGTTCTTAAGGCTCTCCTTTGCCAGTACTAGTCGATCAATGTTTTGTTGTCAGGATTTGATTTCACAACAAAAGCATAAGCACTGCTTTTTGCACAGCAGATAGCAATTTATGATTTGGTAGTTTCATTGTCTGCAACCGTCATTTGCGATCGTGTCATTCAAGACGGGGACCATGGAGTCCACACATTCACCATTCTTTTGGGAATGATCTGGTGGTGATGAAAGGTGAGCAACAAGTGTGGAATCTAAGCAAAACGGAGAGCTATTGAGTTTGTTTCTCTTGAAAAAGACTTTACTGCCTTTCGCTGGTGACCTTTTTGTGCTATGCTATGCTTTGATACCAACAAAGGAATCATGTTTGTAATGCAGGAGAGAGATGTTAGGCTGGCGAAACTGGCAATCCTCAGCAACTATATCTATATGTTTCAAGTGGTTGAAGACAACATCCTCATCTCTCTAGAGAAACCTTGTTGGCTAATTGCACTAGCAAATATGTTGTCATCCATGTCATTGGAAGTTATCAGGTGTATTCACATTTTCAGTTTTTTGTTCTGCCTTTTCTTTTTCTGTTCTCCGTTCAATCAAACTAATTTTGATCAACATAACCAAAGTTCATTTCAAATGTGTTGATTACCAAAAAAAATTTCAAGTCTTTAAAATATGTTCAAATCAATATGATCCAAGTTTCATCTATATGACTTCTTTAAACTATTGTTTTGGCACATATTAGTTAAATTGATATTTGATTCATTTACTTGGACAGATATTCGCCATGCCTGTGTTTGACATGATGGAGACTGTGCTGGTGAAAAGGCTTCACTTCATCCCTGGTCTTACTCTTCGCTTAATTTCAAGATCTATATATGTTGGTAATATTTTTTTCCCTTCAAAGGAAGTGTTCTGTATTATTAATAACTTAGTTGCACAATTACTTGATCTTATTATTCTTACTCCATCTTTTTTGGTATATTGCTATAACATTCCCTTTCTTTGGTGGATCACCTGGATTCTTTGGAGGATTTGCTTTTGCACCAACAACATACTTTGTAAGGATTATAACATTTATTTAACCAATAAAGAAAAAAAGGAGTAAAGCACATCTTTTTGTGTAGGATATAGTGATAATGACAAGCTTCAATAATGCATCATTTGAATGTCCATTTTTCTTCTAGCCTTTGTATCACTGGGGTGCATCTTTTTACCCAGATCTCAAATGCAATAGAATCAGGCTGATCTGTTTGATTTGGGCCCAAAAATATGAGGATGTGGGCTTGAATGTCCATTTGCCTAGCATTTGTATCATTGGGGTGCATCTTTTTGCCCAGATCTCAGATACAATTGAATTACTCTAATTTATTTAATCTCTATGGCAATTGGACAACAAAAAAATGAGACTCTGGCATTTTCCCAATGTCTGGCGGTGCACATTTTTGGAGTAAACCAAATGCATCGGATAGAGAAATTAACACTTTCTTGCAACAATCAATGTTCATGTGATCTTTTATCCATCCAAACAAATGGTTTTGGATATTCTATGTAAGAATTGGTCACATGATATCAGTACACCAATTTGCAGTAATGCCACTCCAGACTGCGCACAGTGCATTTTATATTTTCTCCATTGTTTGAAATTTGTTGAGTATATATGTATATTTATAGTGCACGTGAGGTGATGATGATAAAAGACCTCAGAAGTTCAAAGTTCAAAGTCATGTGTATATTTATCTCTCTCTCTCTCTCTCTCTCTCTCTCTCTCTCTGTTCGCTGTCTTTGTTTGGGGCGTGTAGTGGGGTGGATTTAGATGAGTTTTGTGGCTGTCTTTTACTACTTCTATATTTTTATTGATGGATTTTTTTTTCTTTTTTATGCTGTGTTTTGTGAGCAGAGATGGTTGGCTGACCAACTTCATAGGGGGAAGAAGCTTACAGAGCATTAACAGCTCCATTTTGAGAAGGATAAGTAGTTAGCAAAGAGGTTTCTATTTGCGTTGTTACTCTGCACAAGGAAAACCCCCTCAGTTTCTATTTGAGGTATATGGGATTCTTCTTCAAATGACCTACGTGCCCTTTTCATATCTTATATGGGTCTCTTAAAATTTGCTCCTTTGTTGGTGGTGGATTGTAGTGCAGGTACAGAGCCTTTGATTTAAGTGGGTTATGAGATCTGAGAAGTATTGGTTTAGATTGTGGTGGGTTATGAAATCTGAGAAGTATTGGTTTTTTGGGCTTGTCTTTCTCCTTTGATTTTTGACTTGTCTTTCTCCTTTGATTCTTTTTATGGTAGGTATATGCAAGAGCACAAGAAGGTGAATATGAGGGCAGTGAAGCATTGGTGCAGGCAAATATTGAGAGGACTCTTTGTGTTAAATACATATCAATAAAACATCTCTAATCTTTGTAAAAAGTTGCTGATTCAAACACTAGTAGGCATGATATTAGGGAAAAAACCTTAGCCAGATTTTTCCTTAAATGATATTAGCTAGACACTAGCAGAAATGATATTAGGAAAGTAACATTCCATGGCTGTCGCCCCCAATTCTTTCCCACCCACTAATCCCATTTAAATAAATCCCTTAAATTATATGAGGTACTGAGTAGTTGGAGAAAATCCACATTTCACCCCTTTTAAAGAATCCAAGCAAACGCATAGAAAAGTATGTTGATTATTTTTGTTGTGCAACCTGAGGGCTTAGTCACATGAGTAATGGAAGTTATATTTTTTTCTCTATCTCTATATGTTTTCTGTTCCAATCAATAGTATACATCTAAATCATCAGATTTTGTGGCACTTGGATCTTGATTTCTCATTGCCAGAAAAGCTTGTGTATAATTGTTGAAATTTTGATAACTTCTCATGTAAAACTATTTTTTCCATGCCTTTCAGAAAAGCAAGCCATGAAATTTACTAATGTCAATTAGTGTACCCTGTTATGCTCTGTTACTGCTTATCACAAGTGCTTCTTTAGCTGATATTCTTGAAATGGTTGATTCAATTTGTTCTTAAGAAGTGGTCATGAAGATATTAAGCTATATGGCATTTATGCAAGATAAATTTTACTCTTGCTTCAAATAAAGGCATAGCGTTTCAGTGAAAGTTCAGTTGTGCGATTTGAAGTACATGGATTCATGAATAGGTGGGTATTCGACATGATTCTTGTCATTGGCCATCAGAAGAACTTCCTGTTATTGGATTTTTTTTCCATCCTCTTACTTTCTTACAATTTATTCATGAATTCAGGTTTCTATAGGGGTGGTGCACTTGATTGGAACTGGAATTGATAAGGCATCTCATTTTTATTCCAAGAAGAAAACAGAGAATTTTGAGAATCAACGGGTCTATACTCTTTAGCATCTTCACCATTTGTTCAATAGATATTCTAGTTCACCTCTAATAAATTCACCTTTCTATAATATCTTTGAACTAAAGATTGCTAATAACCCAATACAACATATAAGTCCAAAGTTAATGACTACGTATCATTTAGTGAGGACTTACAATTCATTCTTATGCTATTATCTCCAGTTCTAGCATGCAGTGGAGTCATTTGGACACTCTGTAGCACAGGTAACCAAGTTCATTAGAGTGCTTGGCATTAATTGTGTTGCCATGATAATATGTCTTGTTGGGTTTTGCAGAACAATTTGGAACCTCTTCAGCGTAACCATTGCTATGGAAGGGACCTCCATTTATCAACTTAAGCGCGAACTCCAGTATGCTACTGTTTCAAATTTAGTGATGAAGCCCAAACACTTAACATGTTTATGTACTTTCAGACACAATGGATAAATCTATCCTTCCTAATACATTTAAATAATTTAAATGAAGTTGTTTAATTCTGAATGAAGACGTAAAAAAGTATTTGTGCCCATAAGCAGACCCATTTCTCACTCACTGCATGCTACACTTAACCCAATACTGTATGTTTTATTTCTCCAGGTTTAGCCTAAACATATTTTTCGGTTCATAGTTAACACTAAAAGTCCAGTGGATAGGCATACATTGATGTAGATCTGAGCTTAGTATTATCCCCTTTTGTTATGCTTAATCGGATATGCAGGTGAACTTCTTGTGATTTGAATTCTCAAGTATCTATTTTTGCAGCTCTACGTTCTAATTTGCGGATATGTTTGTTCTACCTTACAGCATCATCATGTTCTTGGTGCCTTTTGTCATAGTCATGAATTGTTGAATTGATGTCTTCTTCCTTCACGGGTCTTTACTATTGAAGAAAGGTTACCTTTATCTTTTTTTTCCTTTCAGACTTGTGTTCTCAAGTAAATATACACTCTGATGGGTGCAAGCAGAAAGTGAAAAAACTCCTCTAAACGATTGAAGGTACCCCTTTTGAAGACTCCCCCTTTTGCTTTTTTCATGTGTTTTCTCAAATCTATTTGTCTTTTCCTCTGGTATGTAGTCTGCCAAAATCATGAATACAAAATCTTTGCTTTGATATGTAGACAAGTTGGAGATGTTTTTATTATGTAGATGTACAACAAAGCAAAGCTGTTAAAAGCATGATAGATTTCTATTTCAGTTACAAAGGATTATGCCATTGTCTATTTGTTGAAAGATTATTACTATTCTGATTACAATTGATTGATCACATATGATTATCAACATGATTACCATCTCATATACTATGATATTGTTTCTTTTTTCTGTCTTTCTTTTCTGCTTTGTAATCAGGTTTATAAAGTGGATGTAGATTCAGATCAGTAGAAGGTTAAAGTATCTGGAAAGGTAGATTCTTCAACCTTGATTAAAAAACAGCTAAATGTGGTGAATATGCAGAACTGTGGTCTCCAAAATTCAATCAAAATCAGAAATCACAACGACCCAATGCATCAGAGATGACAAAAACACCAAAGACCAGAAGGAGGACTTGATCAATGGCCTCAAAGCCTTCAGAAACGAGCACAACCTATCAACCTTCAACTTAGAGGACCATGATGATGATGGTGAAGATGAGGATGATAAAGAGTTCAAATTTATAAGGCAGAAAATGGATCTTGGACAAGCAAATAATAGTAAAGCAGACATTGTTAGTGTAAATGAGAATGTTGGAAGGAAAGTGGAGAGAATCTTGTGGTTTATTTCGTAATGACTATTCTTTCACCTAATAGCAAAAAAAATAATATTTTTTTTATTTTAAAATTAAAAAACGACGGCCCAAAACTATCTTTTGGCTGTTAGATATAACCGACTGTTTGCGACCATCGTTTTTTCTGGTCAGAAACAGTATCGTTTTTTGCGAAAAAATGACTGTTTTGGGCTGTCGTTTTCGACTATTTTATGCATCATTCTTTGTGAACGTAGTACTCATTCACAACTCAACTATGTTGTACCTTACTTCTCTTACATTGAAGTAGCTTCATTCAGTTCTCTTATTCATATTTCCAAATTACTAACATTAATGAAAGTACTCTATTTTTATTTTATTAAATTTGACTCAATTTACCTGTTTTCTAGCTCCAGTTGTACTAAAGTATAGGTACAATGTTAGTATGCCATCTCCGATTAGATTTGAATGGCCCTATTGATAAATCCATAGACTTGGACCCACTTTGTATATGCCAAGAAACCTAAGGAGGGTCTAAACAAAGAAATTCTTGATTCAGCTGGGAGATTTTGAAGTTTCTAAATGCCGTCATTGGTCTTTAAACATCTCTTATTAGTCAAAGCCAGTTCATACGTTTACTATTTGTTTTATATTAGATTCTTAAAGATAGGATTTAGTGAATGGCTTTTGTCTGCAGCCTTTCACTAACATTTCTGTGTTAGACCCATCTAATCCTTGGAACAGTCCAAGTAAGCCCTCCAATCCCTTGTCACAGCTCCCTTGCATCATGAGACTGACTATTTACAAGCCTAGGAAATTCAGCTTATCTTGGATTAATTGGGTATGTATATCTCAAACTACAGTAAACTCTATTGTTCTTTCTCTCTTTTTAACATGGTATATGACAGTTAAGCTGATATTGTGTTTGTTTACGCACTACAGGTTTGTATTATACTCGGGATTTTGTTGATTATTTTAGTGCCCATTAGTGCACTAAGGACGATAAAAATTCAAGCCAATACCTACAAGTTTTATAATTGAATTTTTCCTTTGGTGATCGGATTAAAAAGTTTATCTGAAGTTGGGTGACAAGTGTCTACTACAGGCGTTTAGATATCCTAGCTTTTCACCCAACTTTGGATGCTGTTGTTGTTAGGATACTAGATGGTTTCTGTTGGTATCATGCTCAGAGTAGAAAGTTTGACAGAATTATGTCTTTTTCTCCTTGGACTACTGCTTATATGCGGTTTCTGTCTACCGCATCCACCCATTCTCAGAATGGTATGCATACCAAAGGTTTTGATGGAAAAAATGGTGCGCAAAATCACAACTTTGTTACTTAGATCTCCTTCTCTATGCAAAATTTTCTGCTTCATGTGGAAAAAACTGAGCATGTTTTCTTTAGCTTGCTTTATTATATGTTTGGTGGTTGTGGAACCCCTCTCCCAACTCTCCTTGTGGCACACTTCGAAATAGAGGAGTGCTTTCTCAATGAATTACTCAATTGCCTTAATAAAATTCTTCAATAAGCACTTGTTAGGATTTATCCATGAAAATGAGCCCCAACAAGGGACTGTTCTGTTAGAGCAGCCTGCTAATTGCATATTTTGGGACCTGCTTTGGGGCCAAATGGATCCACTTGCTACATGCAGATCCCATGCGCAGGATAGAATTTGATGGACATGAAAGAATGGCTTCATGTTTGGTCCTCTTTGCTATTTAATGTTAGTAATAGTGGCATCTATCATTCATCTTTGATTTGGTGAAAATGGATTTCAGAATTTTTTAGATTTGTTTGTGTTTGGAAAAATGTTTAAGATGATGAAGTTAGAAATTTCAGATTTTGAAACTTCAAAAAAGTGTCCAAATTAAGCTTCAGTGCATATAAGAAAGATAACTTGCACTCTTGATGGTTCAGCTGGAGCATGTATGTAAACAATTTCTGGATGGTTTAGTTAGGTGATGCTTATTCGATGTGTGGGAGAGCATGAATGTGGCTGTAAAGAGAATGGATTGAATCTAGATGGAATTGTTTTTGTGTGAAGTTTGAACGTATTTTGTTGTAGGATGCCGATGTGAGTCCATTGGATAGTGTCATGGACTTGCAAATGTGAATCCAATGGATAGTTTATGTGAAGTCCGGGCCTGCCCACAGATAGTTTTAGGGACCTGCTGTAGCATTTACTTAAGACGAATGGGGGACCTCTAAATAAGAGCCATTACAATGAGGTTCTAGAGCAACTGTTCAAAACCCATTTCATCAATCCCTCAAAAAAAAATCTCTTAAAACAACTGAATGGAGGTAATGGTGCTTTGATCTTGATGGTGTTTTGATCTTCATCCTCAGTTGAGATTATCTTTCTCCAAAAGTAATTTGCAGCCTCTCAGTGTGGCCATTTCTTTATCAAACATTCTGTCACGACCCGGGCCGAGATCCGTTAAACCCCCGGATCGCGATCCCATACTTACTCCCGTAGATCCCGAATTAACCGAAATTAAAACGAGACCCACAAGGGATAATCATACAATATCCTGTCAAATATACAAATTGCGGAATACATATATATTTAACATCATCCATCATCAATGTATAATCCTAATCAAAAGTGAGGTTCTTATACATGAATTATTTTGTCAACCATTGTATATTCAAATACAATACAAGGTGACCAAAAATTGAATTTCCAAAACAGTTTCTCTCAAAAGAATCTAAACATCCCCAAAAGAAAACCCCAAAATGAATCTCCATTTCATGACGCACTCGGATACTCGTATCAATTGGTATCCCGTCTATGCCATTCTATCAATCCTCCTGGAGGAACCGGAGCGGTCTCCTCCGCTGGCGCTGGGGCCGCTGCAGGGTCGGCATGGGCAAATGGGCCTGTAATGCCATCAATAACACTAATGAACATGACGGTTCAACAGTGCATACATCATTCTGTGATATATCATGTTAATACCTATATAATTTCATTCAACTGTTTTTCTATCAATTCTAACAATTCATTGTATTGAGAATATCATTAGTCAATTAATGAACATAAACAATTTGGCAACTACAATAGCATTCATTTCATTACTTTTCATTCTTTTACCATCTTCCCTCAAAGGAAGGATTCATCTTCCAAATGGAAGGAATAGTATAGTCATAATCTTTCAATGACAGTCATTCAATATTGTGGGACTTACTAGTGCCCGGGCCAGGGGCAACTAGCATCACCACGGAGCTCCGGAACGCCCCCAAATCCATCTACTGCAGTAGGAATAATCATTTATCATAATTCATTTGATGAAATAGCTATGTAGTGCCAAACTTACGAGCTATCACTTTAATCTATTTCTAGATTCAATTCAAGACATACAAGTCTAGTAAAGCAATTAAAATGAACTAAACATTACTCTTGTCACCCTAGATATGAACTAGAGTTCAACAATACTAATTACGGTACGAATACAATCACATGCCAATGAGGGAATTCGGATAATTAGGAATTCCACTCATTTCTTTCATGATTCCAACCAACCATTCGAGTGTAACTATTGGTTATCTAATGTACGTGCTATTCTTGATGAGCATCACTTTTAATTAATGTGTACACTAGAGTCCTCGTAATTAGCACTCATGGAGGTATATTCTATAATCCATTGAACATTTGTTACATTATTAAATTTATGGTTCAATCACTTGAAATATCCTTTTATTTCCATTAATTCAATTGACCTATAATCTCATAATAATTAGCTCTAAAACACGTTTAGAGTGTAATTAAGTTCATAAGAAACATCTACGATCGAACGAACCCTGAAATCCAAAGATCTGATCGATCGGATGAAAACACGTCCCAGTTAAGATACAGTCCGATCGATCGACGCTCAGGTCCGATCGATCGGACAGAAACACGTCCCAGTTAAGGGACAGTCTGATCGATCGACGATCAGGTCTGATCGATCGGACAGAAATGTGTCTCAGTTAAGACACAGTCCAATCGATCGGGCCTGATGGCCGATCGATCGGACAGGTCCGGGACTGGTTCCCAACCCTCCGATTTCTGCCCTTCTTCTCCCATTTTTCTTACACTTTCATTTTACACATGCACATAGATAGGATATCTTTTCCTTCCTCATTTATCAACTCATATATATTCCAATACCCACTTCTAATCATCATTCATTCACAATAAATCCCATTCCAATCTATAATGAAAATTGCACAATTGATTCTAAACAAGGCAATGCATAGATATTAACATAACCACATAGAAAATGTATACACTTGCCTCTCTTGAAGCTTCTTGAGCAAAAACCCCTCTTTCTAAGCTGAGTTTGAGGTCAAACCCTTTTTAATCAAACCCTAATTTCATAAAACATGCAATAGAGATATCTTATAAGCTATTCATGCTTCAAATCACCTTCACACAACTAATGAAACTTGAAAATCCTATAAAAAGGGCAAGGCACTTACTTGTAGCTCAAATGAAGAATATAGAGCTCTTCTACAAGCTCCAAATGTTCAAAAAATGGAGAATGAGGTGAGGAAGAAGAGAAGAAGATGAGGTTCTTCCCCAAAATCACTTGCAAGCTCTCAAATCTTCCCACTTGATGGAGGAAATGAAAGAAAGAGAGAAAGAGATGGAGAAGTTTGCCTAGGGTTCACTATTGAAATGAAATGAAACCAATCTCTTAGCTTATATAAGCCCACTTTTTGCATTTAAGTCCCCTTCCATTTACTTATTTACTCTTCAAGTCAAATGAGGGTCTACTTGCCTATCTTAAGCTAAAACTAATCGAGTGTGTTATGAAAGTTAACACATTAATCGAGACACATGCTATGGTGTCAAAAATTACTGTATTCGACGAAATACGTGAAAATCCGTATTTACGAAGAAGTACTTATCTCTACTCATTTAAACCAAATCTCAATTCAATGATCTTAATTTCATTCAATTTCACTTCATTGTGCTCAATTCAATCATTAGAGACTTGTTTATCTCTTTTGGTCATTAATCAACATTAATTCAATTGATTATGCTTAATTAGCATAAATCTCAATTAATTAGCCTTAATCATAATTAATTCGGCACGGGGTGTAACACATTCTCGCTTTAAGTTCTAGAAAAACGATGACTAATCTATGCAATTTAGTTAAGTTTTTCAGTGCTATTCTTCAATGGGGAAATGTATGAGTTCCATTCCATCATGCCACAGGTGGTCTGTAACTAGTGATATTGGTCCTTTGTTTGTGTCATGTTTGAATGATTAGAATATATGTTCAACTATAAATGTAACTGCAATATGGTTGTTTCAATGTACAACATTGGGGCCGCTGCAGGTCTCATAAACATTGTGGGCGGGCATCAAAAAAAATATACTGAAGACATGCTATCAATGGATCATTTTGAGAAGCCACAGCTTATATTTAGCAAGACTTATCTGGATGTCACTAAATTACTGTTATTAAGGATGATGAACAATGTTTAACCAACAGATCAGTCAGAAAATGTTCCATGACTGTAAGAATATCACAATCTGCTTTAGACAAGTCCCAAGAAAAAACTTCAGCTCATAATTCAAAACCATTCTTGAAATAAAGAAATTAAGATAAATAAAATTTCAGCACTAATTAGACAATTGCATCAGCAAGTCTGAACAGGGTACTTATTCATGTGATGTAATCAACTATAAATTGAAATACATTGAAAGATCATCAACTTTTCATCCCTTTGAATGGGGTCCACCTTGTTATCCTAGTAAAGAGTTGCCGCTCATGTGATGGGATTCACCTTCAGATAACCTACTGAACAAGCCATCCATTCTTACATGCATTCAAACCATTCAATTCATTCATGCAATTCTTACAAATATTATGTCATGACCCGGGGCCCGAGATTCGATAATTCCAGGGTCGCGATGCCATACTTACTCCCGTAAATCCCGAATTAACCGAAGTTAAACGGCATCCAGAAGGGATAATCATTCAATCATCCTGTCAAATATACAAATTGCAGAAAACATATATATTTAACATCATCCATTCATAAATGTACAGTCCTAAATAAAAGTGAGGTTCTTATACATGAAATGTTTTGTCAACTATTGTATATTCAAATACAATACAACGTGACCAAAAATCGAATTCCCAAAAACAATCTCCTTCAAAAGAATCTAAACATCCCAAAAGAATTCCCAAAATGAATCTTCATACCATTACGCACTCGAATACTCGTATCAATTAGTATTCCGTATATTCCATTCTATCAATCCTCCTGGAGGAACCGGAGCAGTCTCCTCCGCTGGCGCTGGGGCCGCTGCAGGGCCAACATGGGCAAATGGGCCTTTAATGCCATCAATAACACTAATGAACACGACGGTTCAACAATGTACATATAGTTCTATGATGTCACATGTTAATGCATAAATTCCATTCTATCGCATTTCTATCAATTCTAAACAATTCATTTCATAATGATAACATTAGAGTCAATTAATAGACATAAACAATTTTGGCAACTACAATAGCATTCATTTCATTATATTTCATTTATTCATCTTCCCTCAAAGGAATGAATCATCTTCCTAATGGAAGGTATCATTTAGTCATAATCTTTCAATGACAATCATACGACATTCATTCATTATTGTAGGATCTTCTAGTGCCGGGCCAGGGACAACTAGCATCACCACGGAGAAATACCTCCAATCCATCTACTGCAGTAGGAATAGTCATACTTTCATATACAATTCATTTAGTCAAAATAGTTATGTAGTGCCAGACTCAAGAGTTAATACATTAATCCATTCCTGGATTCAATTCAATATATAAGCCTACGAAAGCAATTAAAAGGACCAAATATTACATTGGTCACCCTAGAGTTTAACAATACTAATTACGATATGAGCATTATCATCAACCAATGAGGGAATTCGAATAATTAGGAATTCCACTCATTTCTTCCTTAGTTCCCACCAATCATTCAAGTGTAATCATTGGTTATCTAATGTACGTGCTATTCTTGATGGACACCACATTTGATAATGTGTACATTAGAGTCCTCGTAATTATCACTCATGGAGGTTTAGTTTATAATCTATTGACTATTCAATACTTTGTTAAGCTTATGGTTCAATCATTTGAAATCTTCTCTTAATGGTTCAATCATTTGAAATCTTCTCTTAATGTTCATTAATTCAATTAACTTCTAATCACATTATAATTAATTCTAAAACTAGTTTAGAAAGTGATTATGTTCATAGGAAGCATTCACAATTGAATGAAACCCGAAATCCAACCGGACTCAAACTGAGTCCCCCGATCGATTGGCTCGAAATAAAACCTAACCGGGCTCAAATGGACAGACTGGACAGAGCTCAGGTCCGCTCACAGAGACTGGTCCGCTTGAGCGGACCATTGGTAGCTCGAGCGGAGGCCTCACAAAAGCTTGTCCGCTCGAGTGACCCAAAGGTCCGCTCAAGCGAACACAGCTTCTGGCTGGGTCCAGTTTCTATGCAGAAATTTCCACTTCTTCTTGCACTCTTTGCTTCTTCTCATTCCATTTTTTCCTCCCTTTCTATCATATTCATGCATACAACTATAGATATATATATATACACCTCTAACTCAACATTTAATCACAAAATAATTAATTCTAAAGCACAATGGAAATTTGCCTAAATCACAATAAAATTGCATAAACTCTCATCAATGAAATGTACATAATATTAACATAATTCACATAGAAACTATGTACACTTGCCTCTCTTGAAGCTTTTGGACAAAAGCCCTTTGCTTAGCTTAACATTGAGATGAAATTTCTAATTGAAACCCTCTTTTCAACCTAAAACCAAAACCAAATTCACAAATAGAACTTCTATGAGTTCCTTGTGCTAGAAACCACTCTTAATCACTCCATGAAACTTCAAAGGTCTATAAAAAGAATTATCTACTCACTTGTAGTTCAAATGAGAGGATTGAGTTCTTTTCCCAAGCTCCAAATGCTCCAAAAATGGAGGATGAGGTGGGGAAGAAGATGAAGAGGATGAAGTTCTTCTTCAAAACTACTTGATCTCTCCAAAGATCACACTTGATCAAGAGAAATGGAAGAAAGAGAGAAAGGAAGAAGATGAAAGTTGCCTAGGGTTTGGAAAATGGGTAAAGGTTCATCTCTTAGCTTATATAAGCTCCCTTTTTGCATTTAAACCCCCTTCTCTTTACTTATTTCTACTTTAAGTCAAATGAAAGCTCACTTGACTAATCTTAAGTCAAAACTAATCGAGTATGTTATGAAAGTTATTGTACTAATCGAGATACGCACGATGGTATCCAATTTTATCGAATTCGACGAAATATGCGAAAGTCCGTATTTACGAAGAAGTCCTTGTCCCTACTCATTTAAACCAAATTTCAATTCAATGATCTTAATCTCATTCAAATTCATTTCATTATGCTTAATTCAATCATTAGAGACTTGTTTATCTCTTTATGGTCATTAACCAATATTAATTCAATTAATCATGCTTCATTAGCATAAATCCCAATTAATTAGCCTTAATCTTCATTAATTCGGGACGGGGTGTAACATATTCAAATCATTTTATACTATTCTTACAACCATTCACACTACATGGAAGCATTCTTACAACTATTAAAACAACCGAGCTAAACAAAGGTAGGTGTTGAACAAACCACATAGAATTTCAACTTATAATCAATCAAACCATTCGTTCAACCTACTATTAGCTAAGTCCAGACAGAAATCCCAAGAGTATTTGCAACATGAAACCACACCTAAAACACAGGGTAGAATTATGGCCATGAAGGAAAGGGATGAAGAGATGTGGGTGCAATGTTAGAATTAGATGGAAGCCGGCGAATGAGAGCACGCCCATGATTTGAAGAACCGCAATCTTGCTGCAGTGCTTCATATGCTAGTTATTAAGCCTCTTCTTTGCTGGTGCTAACTTCACATATCTTCTAAGAGTTTCAAAGTCGCACTCTTTTCTAGTCATGTTTTGTTGCTAGGATTTGATTTCAGCGACAAAAGCATATGCACTGCTTTTTGCACAGCAGATAGCAATCTATCATTTGGTAGTTTCATCGCCTGCAACCGTCATTTGCAGTCGTGTCATTCAAGACGGGGTACTTGGCTGTGGTCAACAGTTTTTTAAAACCCATTCTTTTGAATTTCATGACCAAAATTCAAATAATGTCACAACAATAGCTTGATTGTGGTCAATTTTGTTTTAAAACTTTTTTTACCGTGGACCTCATTATATCATGGGAATAGTACTCCATGATATCATGGGATTGTCCCATGATGTTATGACTTTAATGAAGCATCTTAGGAATTTTTTTTCAAATGATAAAAGTTGCGAAATAGTGGTTAGATTTGTATTTTCTTTTCACAATATATCATTTTTCGTGTTCTATAAAAAATGATTTGTTTGCTAGTTGAAGAAAATGTTATGATACAAAAATTAATAAATCCCATGATATCATCGGATATGATGCTAAAAGGTTAAAAAATAAAGTTGACCAGAGTCAAACGACTTCGACGACATTACTTGAATTTGGGTCATGAAATTGGAAAAACTGGACTTGAGGAGGACTAATATGTCAAAATCCTTTTTTTATATCTCAATTATATAACAGCAGGTGAGTTCGCAAGGGAGCAACACGTGGTGCTTCCTCGAACTTTTTTGCAATACTACATTCCGGAATTGCTCTTCTCTCTTTTTAATTATTTCCCCTAAATCTCTCTTTCTACATTTCTATCCCAAACTTATCTCCAAAAATCTCTCATTCTATATTTCTATCCCAAACTTATCTCCTAAAATCTATCCATCTATATGCCCTAAAATCTCTCTTAACCACATCACATGAGGTTTCCAGTTGTTTTTCATTTAGATTTATTTCCTTTCCAATAATATGCGTCAAAGTCTTGCTCTCCAATTGTTAGGTTTTATTCTGTCAGCTTGAGGAGCTTGGGGTCAGTTTAATTCACTTGAGCCATTTGAGGGCGAGCATGTGTGGCTCATAAGTTCAGACGGTCTACCTAGAATGGCCTTCAAGCTGGTGAGATTCTAGATTAGTTTCATGCCTTGGCTAACAAAACTTTGATTAATTGATGGATAGAAATATATGACTGGAAAGGTAAGCAAGCCTAATCTATTCTTTTCTCTTTTCTTCTCTCTATTTTTTCACATTCTAATATATCCCCTCTATTGAATTTTTTTTTTTTTTTTTCTTCACTTAGCCCAAATGACAACACTCTGCCAGTCTTTTTTATTTGTTTCTATTTTACAAGGTTCTGAAGATACAGTCTTCCTCTTTCTTTTCATTGAGTACCTCCTTTTTTATATGTATATGTTGTCTTTTTTATATGTTGTTTGCAATATGACCTTGGCTAGCCTAGAATGTTTTTTTTTTCCATTTCTTTTATTATTATTATTTGAAGTTGTGGGACCCTAAATGCCAAAACCTATTTATGAGGCAACTTGTCATTCTAATATTTTAATGCCAAATGTAACTCTCAAAATTCTGACACTTTTAACTTTTCAATTCCAAATTTCTCTTTGGGCCCTCCGTTAAAACTCTTTTACTTTTCAATTTCAAATGTTTATGAAATATATATTAATTTTTATTTATAACTTATTTAAAAATTACAAATATCCCTAATTAAAATATTATTTACTTTTTATCATGGCCTGCGTTGGGCGCAGGCCTACTCCACTAGTTATATATAATAGCAGCAGGTTTTTCGCAGGGGAGCGACACGTGGCAGAAAGAGGCTTCCTGGGAGGAGGACACGTGGCGCAACCTCACGCTTTTTGCGTTGCCACTTCCGGAATTGCCTTTCTCTCCTTTTATTTCCCTTTAAATCCCAATCCCTATCCAACTCCCTAAAATCTCTCATTCTCCATCTAAAATCTCTCCATCTATCCCTCTACACACATCTATCCAAAAAATAACAGGATTATTTTTTCATACGATTATTATGGGTCTAGTTGCATACGATTATTGGTCATGAAATCATCCATCCTTTCATATATATCGTATTACATGGCTGGCCATCTTCAATTACATGGTGGGCCCACTCTCGCCACATTTATATGGTGTACGAATATTGTGGGGCCTGGAAATTGTTTGGATTGGCCATGAACCCATCCAATGGATGAGATTTGTCATGTTGATTGTACATTGCTTTTATTATTTGGGTCCACTGTAAAATGATCATTTTGATCAATTTCAACAGTGGTGTCAAGTGGGGCTTGGAAATTGCTTGGATTGGCCATGAACCCATCCAATGGATGGGATTTTTCCTCTTGATTGTACATTGCTTTTATTATTTGGGTCCACTGTCAAATGATCATTTTGATCAATTTCAACAGTGGTTCCAAATCAAACTTTTATTTTGAATCTGGTTAGTTTCAGCATGGGTAGCTGTCGATCATCAATCACGTGGTGGGCCCACTCTCACCACATTTTATATGGTGTGATTTAAGAGTTTGACACGAGTTCAACTATTTTGGAAATTCAAATTTAATGATATCTTAGGGCCCTTTTAGATACATGTAAAATATAATATTTTCATATTTAAATAGTAGCAAAATCAAATGTTGTAGAATATAATAGTGCAATATTATAATATTACAACATAATTGTTGTTTGGCATTTTTTTTAAAACATATTTTAAATTGAGCGGTTTAGCAGTTGCTCAACTATTACGGATGAAAAGACCACGTTAAAATGAAAAAACAATTACATCTACAGGTGAAAACATATTCAATAAATATTATTTTAATTTTATAATAAATTTATTTAGTTTATTGATAACTTTTATAAGTCGTTTTATGGAAATTTGTCATTAAATAGATGCACATAAAAGTGAATATCAACTTTTGAAAATGTGAAGAATGACAAGATTTCACTCCCAATGTTTAGATGCACCAAATGGATGTCAATCCCTATTTTCATTTAGCTTTAAATAATTTTAAATCTTTAAAATATTTACTTTAAAATAATTTTTTTCTTATTTCTACTCACCATTTTACTTTCTCTTTTTCATTCTTATAAGGTTCATATAACATTCATGCATGGTATATGGAAGTAGAAATTTTAGTTATTCCATTGCAAGATGGAGCACCGACATCAGCCTACAAATTTTAGCTATTCCATTGCAAGATGGAGCGTCAACATACAAATCCAATCTCTCTCTATCAATTAGTATATGGACTATGCTGAATTATGGTATATGGTAGAAACATCTTCTAATACTTATATTCATTTTCTTTTTTGTCGTCGCCACTCTTTATATTTTTATTCTCATATTTTTCTTTCTTCTTATAAGTCAAAAACTCTTTAGAGATCCAACGCAAGATTCTTCTGCATTCCGGTACATATTTTGATCAGATCTATTTTATTCTCGATTTAATTGTTAATGCATTTTTTGTATTTCAGATCATTCAGAGATACCATGTTTCTCAAAATATGAGGGATGGATCAAACCAATCCAACAAATTTAAATTCTATATAAGAGGGCCTTTTATCACTATTTTTTATATATGTATTTTTATTATCATATTATAAACAAATATTAATTTTAAATTTCTGAATAAGTTATAGTTTTCAAAACTTGTAGTCCTCTTAGATTTTTTTTTTCTTACCATTTTTTGTGATTTTTGTATGTACTGTTCTTTTATTTTGGAAAAATCATGATATGTACTGTTGTTGGAGCCAACAATATTCTATTGGAATAGAATGAAGATGCCCCACTCTATGATGGGTTCTTGGCATATTCATTATCATTAACTATTAATCTCCCACTACTGCAATTTAATTTATAAATAAGTTACAGTCTGCAAAAATTGTACTCCTCCTAGCATCACAATCCGGTACTTAGCCCGGGTCCACAAATAACTACATGATATGTAGAGATGTGCTAATTAATGGCAAAATAAAAATAAGAGGAATTTACCTGATAGAGCCTCGTAGGATGCTATACCACTTCGGAGGTGTCGTATTTACCATCGACACGGATAAGGCTCTATATGTGCGTTTTTTTTTTTTTTTTTTTTTTTTTTTGTCGTTTAGCGAATGGTCGATATCGACCATTCTGCGGGAACCCAAATAAAAATTAGGTTTTTCAAAAGGGGAGGAGGAGGAGGGAGGAGAGGGGAAGGGTGGAGAAAAGGCTATCTACTTAGATGGACCGATGTGGATACTGTCGACGAAGACAGCTGCACCGCCCTCCCTTTCACCGCCGGCCTGGGCTCCGAGCCCTGCATCGAAGTGCTGGTTGAAGCTGGCGCATACCTCGACCGGAGGGACTCGCAGGGCGAGCTGACGGCGCTGCACATGGCGGCGGGGTACGCGAGGTTGGGAGCGCTGAAGCAACTGCTGAAGCTGGGGGGCAGACTCGGAGGTGGAGGATGCAAAAGGGAGGACGGCGCTGGCGAGGGAGGTCCTTGCGGAGACGCCGGAGGGGAATCCGATGACGTTTGGGGGAGGGTGGCGCTGGAGGGGGTGGTGAGAGAGCTGGAGGCAACATTGTATGAGTATGGGGAGGTGGAGAGGGTGATGGAGAAGAGAGGGAAAGGGGAGAGGGAGGAATATCTGGTGGAGTAGAGAGATGGAGGGAGGGAGTGGGTGAGGAAGAATTGGGTTGCTGAGGATCTGGTGAGGGATTTTGAGGAAGGTTTAGAGTATGGAATTGCAGAAGGGATCTTGGGAGTGAGAGATGGTACAGAAGAAGAATGAGAAGGAGGAGAGGGTGGTGAGGAGAAGAAGAAGAAGGAGTATTTGGTGAAGTGGGCGGATATTGAAGAGGTCGATACTGACAATGACTGCTACCCCCCCTCCCCGAGCACTGATCTGTGCCATCATCCTTTTGTTTGCTTTTGTTTTAAAGTGGTCGATATCGACAATAAAAGTGGTCGATACTGACAATGACTGTATTTTTTGTGTTTTAGTTATGTTGTCGATATCGACAATAAAAGTGGTCGATACTGATAATGATTGTATTTTTTGTGTTTCAGTTATATTGTCAATATCGACAATTAAATAGCACAGTTTATGGTCGATATCGACCACTCTTCTCCCTCCTCCCCCCTCCCATCTTCTTAATTCCTCCTGAAAAACACATTTTCCTTTTGGGTTCCCGCAAAATGGTCGATATCGACTATAGTCGATATCGACCATTCGCTAAACGACAAAAAAAAAGGATATTGAGGACCCCTCTCATATCTAACGTGAAACGGGGTCCTCGTAGCACATATAGGACTATACCGGGCTCTACCAGGTAAATTCCTCTAAAAATAAAGATGATTTTGCATTGTAGGCCCTATGGTAGAACGTCCACAATTAGGCATCAATTATATATATTAAAGCAGCAGGTGAATTTGCGTTTTGATAGCATAATACTTTTATATGCTTTATTCTTCATAAATATCCTACACCTTTTCCATCATCCAACTACAAAATAATGTTCATTTTGGTTATTTAATCATTAAAATAATTGCTTTTAAATTATTTATTTTAACTATGATTGTGTAATGAATCATATGTTAATAGTCATTTAAATTTCATTGAAATGAAATGAATACTACTATTTAAAATTTTAATAACTCTTTTAAAATATTTGCCTTTCTCTTACAAATATCCATGCCACATGAATTGGAATGCATAAACGTATATGGAGTTCTCGAAAAGATGGTGACCAATCTTTAATTTCGTATATAATTTTATTAAATGTAGTTTGTATGTTTTACTCGGTGTCTACTTGGATGAATTACGCGGGCCCCGAAGCGCTAGTTATATATATTATAACCGGAGCTCTCTTCGAGAGGAAGCGACGCGTGGCTCATCCTAAAAATTTTTGCAACGCTACATTCCGGAATGATCCTTCTAATCTTCCCTACTTTCCAAAATTACCCTTCTAATCTTCCCTAAAATCCCTCAATTAAAATCTCCCCTAATTTCTCTCTAATTGCAACATAATTTCTTTAAGATTCCACCACAAAAGGAATCTTCCCTAAAATCTCTCAATTAAAATCTCTCCACTATCTAATCTCTAAAATCTCTCAATTCAAATCTCTCAGATATCTAATTTCGGATTAGAAATCCCTCTCTAATTTCTCTCTAATTGCAATATAATCTCTTTAAGATTCCATCCCAATTCCAGCCATCACAATTCCTCCCTTCTGGATATCACTTTTTCAATTTTTTCCCAACCTATTTCTTAACCCGACGTGTTCTACAAATCCAGTCCATTTCTTAACCATCCATGTTCTACAAAATCCAAACCCCACTATCTCAAACCAAACAACAACAAAAAAACAATATAAGAAGAAGAGGAAGAAGAAGAGAGGGCTGACAATTTATTTCACTTCAACAGCACTATCAGTTCCATTGCTCAAAGAATCACATACAACTCATTGGATTATGTTCTCCTATGTGTGTAAAATCATTAATCAGAAAGTCACTTCATTATAATTGTAGATATGATCATGGATGGGCCAGTTTACAATAAATCTCACTGGTCGTAGAGAGCACCGTGTACTCTATTCATACAGGTATTGATTCCTGAGTAGGTATAGGTATGACCATGGTTCATTAATCTAACCATTAATCTCATAGACTGATCATGCCACTGTTCTCTCATATGGAGCAATCCAAACCCTCTAATCGAATGGATAAGAAACGTGTGGATATCTATATAGCACGGGTCCAGTTGCCCACTTGTACAATCTGAGGACCATGAGATCTATGGTATGGATCATTAATCCATGAGCATCAACAGTGCTGAGTCGTGAGACCCAGAATACAGTGCACATTGGACAGAAAACAAGGGCCCTTTCACAACCCAATAAGCACAATCTACATTTGTCCAGTTATTGCCTTACATAGGAGTAGGATCCACTGTGGATAACAGTGCAATGAAAACTCTCTATTGAAGTCCTAAATCAACAACTATGAATCCTAATATTTTGTATCAACTATCCATTTGCAATGCTATATATAGTAGGGCCCACCTGGGGCCATGTAAAATATCTAAATGAGACCAACCTTCTCGCGAGGGAGTGACACGTGGCACCATATCAGCTATTTGCTTCCAAATGAAGCCACCTAAGCGCCAACGTGTCAAACATTGATAGGTTCGTGTCAACCTTTAAAATGTTAATAAGAGATTCATGATTTCAAATCTCCAATCAACTCCTAAAATCTCTCCATCTAAGATATCTACAAATTAAAATTATCCCTAAAATATCTCTCAATGGTTTTGGGCATTGAGTTTTTGAAGTGGACCTGCAAAATGGTCCACCCCACATCATCAAATACAATTCAACAAGCCACACCAACCATCAAACCCGAGAAACATCAATTCAAATTGCGTCCCACCTGCTCCAAATATCCAACACAATCACATAAACCATCCCTTCTGCTCTCTATTAGAATGGCAATAAATCACCATTCCAATCTCCAAAGATCGAATCCACCCCTAAATTCCTACATATGATTTAAAGTAGCAACCGAAGAGATAGTGAGAGACAAAAAATAAATTGCAGAAATGGACTTGGTATGGACCATGGCAAACTTCACAAAATCAAAGCACACAAAACCAAAATCTCCTACCATGCACCAAGACAAAGTTTGATACATTCTCTGGACATCGTTGTAGGGTTTTTCTCAAATCCATGTATAATTCTAATATCCTGATAACTCATTTTTTATTTCTCTTCTTTTTTATATTTTAGTTTTTTTATTCCCATATTTAATTTTTTTTACTTTTATTCTATGTTTAATTATGGTTTGAGTTTGATTTAAGAGGATTTTACCGGAAAAAAACACTTTATCCAGTCATGTTACGCAATCAAACATTTTAGATAGTGCAGCACCAATTAGAGCAATTGGGTGCGATTTTCAATTTTATTTTTACCAAAAGAGCACATCGTCATCGCCGACCTTATTTACACTTGAATAAGGTCGGCCTCATTATTCTCTTCTCTCTTCTACCATTGCGTTGAGACTGACCTAGGACGAGGGCGAACAGCAGTTCCTTCCATTTTTCCATAACCACCAGTGTTGTAACTGAATTTCTCAACTTCTACTCATAATCCCATCATTTTTCTCAATCGACTGTGATTGAAACCGACGCTCCAGAGGTTTGGATCTCCTTCCTTTTTTGAATCCTTATCAATTTTTTTGTATTTTCACTTCCTTTTGTTTTCCCGCCTTCCCGTATATCATATCTAAGTGCAGGGTTTGTTATCTTCAACGTTGTATTCGGATTTTACATTTGTTGTTTGCATTGATTAGGGTTTGTATATTTCAAATTTGGGGTATTTTCAGTTGAGAAGGACGATGGATGATTGGGTTTTGTTTTTACACTACCAGAAAGGTTTGAGTGAGTTATTTTTGTTTTCCAAACTTGAGGATATTGTATGCGGTCAAATGGTAGTTGTGGTTCATTCGTTCCTTTTTGTGTTTCTTCACTTTGACAATGTGAATGGGTTATTCATTCTGTTTCTTGAATTTGATTTTACGAACTTGGAAGTACCCTGGACATAGCATGTGTAAATCGCACATCACCCTTGTAGGTCTAAAGCCCTAAAGCTGTCAAAGTGTAGCCAAACAAGTGTATGACTATATTGTCTGCACGCTCCCAAACAAGTGTATCCAAATGCTTATATGCACAAACAAGTGTAGAATCTTAAATAATCAACACTGCACCACTAAGGCTTGTTTCAGAAAGAGATCATTAAGGAACTACATTGTTAATTCTTTGGAAAACCAAATCAGCCATTTTATACTTAGCTAAGCCTTTAAGAATTATTCCACATAGGATGCATTTGGATATGCCCAAACTACAATTTAGTTGGAAAACACTAGTAGAATGGACGGCTATCACTTTAGCTTGGGATTTGTGATGGTGAAGGGATAATACTACATCCAGACTTTCTGCTAAGAAATCAAGAGCAGAAGCTTTCCCTTTATGTGGTTTCCAATTTTTATGCTGCTCTGGACACATACTAGCAAGAGGTGGTAACAATCTGTTATTCAAAAAACTTGAAATCAACTGCATTTCATGGTGCATCCAAACAACCTCATAAACTGTTGATGGTGTACTATTTGTTTGTTTTGGCTTCTTAGTTAATATGAATATCATGCATGTTGAGCTATGCCATACGATTGAATGCCAAACCATTCAAACTCATTCAACATTCTTGATTGATTTTAGTAGGATTTAAATTACTAGGTGATATCCGTGTTTTCATTTTGCCATTATAGGGGAGAGTATTGTGTGGTTGGTTTTGGATATTCGGCTTTCATAGTGTATTCATGCTTGCCTTTATAACATTCAATGTTATCATGTCTATTTTGGATGTACGCAGATGTCTAAAGAGAATACAAGCAATCCTGAAGTGCCTCGCAGTGAGGCTACTACCTCAAATGAGGCTAGTACCTCAAATCTATAGCCAGACGTTCTATTGTGCGACCCAGAGCATCACACCTCCGCCGCTATTGAACAAGGCTTGGTATACTCTCTTCCACATAACCTATTATCAATTGAACTTCCTTTCGATCTATGGCTAATGTTATTGAAACGGTGTTTTTTCTCGCAGGAGTTTGCACATACAGATGCTTTCCCACGAACCCTGATTATGGGACGTGGGACTTGAACGAGAGACAAATGGAGTGGGTGCGGGAGGCCGGGCTGTACCATCTTACTCATATGAGATGGATGAGGATTGACCATGCATTGATCATGGGGCTCATTGAGTGATGGAGGCCGGAGACGAACACATTTCATTTCGCATTCGGCGAGGCGACCATCACTTTGGAGGACGAAGCCTACATCTACGGCCTACCTATTGATGGTCCGCCCATGACCGGCCGGACATACACCCATTACGAGATTGCAGATCTCTATCAGGAGCTTCTTGGTAAGGTTCCCATAAATAAACAAGATTACAATGGGATCTCCCTCAAGTTCACGTGGCTGGAACGAGTATTTCGTCCCACACCGGAGCAGTTGAGAGAGAAGGAGAGCCCGAAAAAGGGAAAGAAAAAAAAAACAAAGGATGGGCGAAGAAGACGACGACGTCAGAGACCGATGATAAGTGTAGAACCCATGGCTATTGCTTTTTTTTTGGTGGCTGGACAGATCTTGTGTAATTCTTCAGGGGCACAAGGCCCCTTTTATATTCTAAAGTTGTTTAGAGAGTTTAGGCCCTACTCATGGGCCTCCACGTGTTTAGTGAACCTTTATCGAATGCTAAATAAGGGTGTACAGTGGGAAGGGGTGATTAAGCGTGAGACGCCCAACCCTACCGATGAGGGGGATTTTGTTGACCTTAAGCATAAGTCTCTTTCTGGCCCTCTCCAGCTTCTTCAGATGAGCTTGATATATTTATATCTTAATGCCTTCACTATTTATATGTTAATGTTCTAATGAATCCTTCTCTTTTAACAGATCTGGGCGTACACCAGAATGAAGATTGGTCGCGGTTTTAGTCCAAATTAGCGCCAAAACCACGACATAAGGTTTCCCATAATTGTGACATGGGCTAACCGACTTGATGGTCTGACCCATCTTACGATAGTGAGAGAAGTGCGAAAACAAGTCAATTACCTCACGTCGAAAAAAGTAGAAAGATTGCATTTCAATTTTTCCATAACTTTCATACTTACTTTATTAGTTCTAACTTACCCAATGCTTCATGCATAGTTAGAATGGCAACCGTACAAAAAGTACGAAAATGAATTTCTGAAGCATGTGTCGAAGGCTGAGAGAGCACTCTTCAGAACAAATTCTCCCCTTATATCATATTGGGTGTTGGAGCGTCACCCTATCCATAGGGTCATGAGGCAGTTTTGGCTGAGACAGACAGTGCCTCTACGTTTCGTTAGGCCCTTCGTGCGAAAAGAAAATAAGGGGAGATTTGTGATAGATTGGAGTCTGGTGCATGATGAGGAGGTCAAGTCATGGGAGGCTCGGGTAAACAATGTGATCAAGAGAAAAGGAAAAACAAAAGTCAGGGAGGATGAAGAAGAATACATGAGATAGTATGAAGCAAATACCATCATGCGTATTTGCCGTGTCAGACCACGTGATGAGCCACAAAGGAATCCTCCCCCACAGCCCGATGCCCAAGCTCCTACCGTCCCACTGACTCGGTTATGACGTTAACACTCTTTGTATCCCTTAGTTTGCTTCACATTTATTTAGTTAATATATTGTCTAATGGGATCATTTCAATATGTCGGAATGCAGGTCTCTCTCTTCCTCGACCACATCCTTCGCTCATGCGATCGTTCCCTCGCTGTAAATGTGGACCTTCTCTCCTTCACAAGTTCGATTAAGTAAAAGGTCGAGAGATTTAGGTCTAGATTTGGGACTACGTTCAAGGACTACGTCGAGATGTGTAGTACTTCAGCTTCTTCTGGAGATGATGACACTCTCGTAAGGATTTTAATAACATCTAGTATAATTGTTTTGCGAATTGTTGAATGATATTGCCTTGCTTTCCTCACCCTTGCTATGCTTCATTTTGCAGACCGTCAAAACGCCTAAGCATGCAAGGGTTAAGGAGAAGTACTCAAAAAGCAGCACAAAGAAACCTCGATTTAGTATCTAAGCTCCCTTAATGATAGAGTACTCCCAAGGCCAGGCATCAACCTCTCACACTTTGCATGAGGCAGAAAAAGAAGAAGTTCATGTCCACAACCTTGATGAGGCATTCGGTGAAGATGATGATATCCCTATCAAGGATCTTATCTCTGTCTCGCCCGGTCTTGAAGGATATAAAACACCTCAGAAGGTCACTTCCCAGGCAATCGTTGTATCCCCTGTACGGGCTACAATTGATTCATTGATATGGAGGTGCAAGAACATACCGAGGCTGAGGAAGATCCCGGATAGGTTTCTTGATTATCAGCATCCATTGCCCCAAATGGATTACCTTCTGACTGATGTGGAGAAGGAAGTTTTGATGGATTTCTACAAATATTACACACATAGGTAACTACAATTGTTGAAAACACTTCCGTAGTAATCCTCTCTTTGTTTGATTTTTTACTAATTCAACATCACAACATTCATTGCATTGACAGGAAAGATGAGTTGAATATGATAATCTCGTGCGTCAATTCTAAGACCCTCAGAGATTTATTGGAAGATGGAGCTTGGATAGACTCAACTGTCATATATTTTTGGTTTGAAGTCATACGGGAAAGGTGCAAGGATGCATACTTCGCTGACCCTAGTATATGCATAAGTTCAATAAAAATCCACTTTAACTAGGGCCTCAATAGGTTAAATATCCTACTTGTTTGATGTATGTGATGCTTGTCTTGCAGAGTTACTGGGAAAAGGGTCTAAAGACAGGAGATGACATGGCCTTTGGGCCAAAGGGAGAACGAGTAATGGACGCAGCAGAGTGCAAGACTCTAGTTTACGTAATTCACGCTCACAACCATTGGTCCCTACTCGTTGGATATGTCGATGAGAATCGCTGGGAATACTATAATAGTTCGAAGGGAGAGATTTGGGGCCATAAAACCTGTGAAAGATTCGTAAGTACATAATTGCTCTTCTCTTGGCAGCATAATGTTCGGATAGTAAATAGGATTTCAAAATTGAAGTATCATTCATTTTCACTATGTCATGGATAGGTATTGTGGCTTCAACAGAGATTCATGGATCACGGGTGGTCGGCCCCTATGTTGTGGACAATGACAACTAAGACGGATATCCCATTTCAAGATAATGGAAATGATTGCGGGATATTCGCCTGTGCATTTGCAGAGCATTGCGTATATCGTCGTCCCATCGAGTTCACACAGGCAGACGTCCCTTATTACCGGTGTAGAATTGTCATCGACATTTTTTAGAATAATTGGATTAGAAATGCTTCAAGGCTTAACCTCCCTCCACTACCTGTCTTGCCCCTTGATTTGCAGTAAACATTTCTCGGGTTATGTGCACTTCCAAAATGCATTGTAATGTAAATTGTAAACTATTGAATTACGTTGGTTTGTTGTGGGTTTCACATGATGGAAATAGTTGTTGATTGTATATGGGATGCTGATTGAATGTCAATTGAATGCGTTTATTTGTGCTTAAATGTTGTCTACCGTGATTTTAATCTTATTGAAAGCACATAGTTGTATTTTGATGAAAATGTCATAGTATCAGCACTAATTCTTTTTTTTTTCCTTTAAAATAAGGTCATCACCGACGCTATAGCAGTAAAAATACTTAAGAAAGCATGAAAAAGTTACAACTTTTTGTGACAAAATAGGATTTCTGTGTCAGTGATGACCTTATTTTACAAAGCTAAGGTCATCACCGACCTCACTTAGAAATTTTGCCAAAAACAGCCTAAAAATATTACAACTTTTGTTTAAAAATAAGGGACCTCTGCGTCGATGATGACCTTATTTTACGAAGATAAGGTCATCACCGACGCTGTATCCGAATTTCGCTTGAGAAAGTTACAACTTTTGGTTAAAATTAAGGGACCTCTACGTTGGTGATGACCTTATTTTACGAAGATACGGTCATCACCGACGCTGTATCCGAATTTCTCTTGAAAAAGTTACAACTTTTGGTTAAACACTACAACAAAATACAGTTTTGCCAACGCAATAAATGCGTCTGGAAAGGTAGGTTTTACGTCGGCAAAGGATTTCCCAACACATTTCAATGCGTCGGCCACGCGTCGGCAATTATGCGTAGCCAAATCCATAGCCGACGCTATTTTAACTGCGTCGGCAGATCCTTGTACAATTACCAATGCACTGCAGCGTGTCCAATACGTCGGCAAAAAGATGTGCGTCGGCAAAAAGTACTGTTTTCTTATTTGAAAACCATATTTACCAACGCAATACCAGCGTCGGCAAAATAAACGCCAACCCTGGCAGTGCGTTGGGAGTTCCTAGTAATGGCCGACGCTGGCAGTATGTTGGGAATTCATAATAATGGCCGACGCTAGCAGTGCGTTGGGAATTCATAATAATGGCCGATGCTGACAGTGCATTGGGAGTTCCTAGTAATGGCCAACGCTGGCGGTGCGTTGGGAATTCATAATAATGGCCGACGCTGGCAGTGCATTGAGAATTCATAATAATGGCCGACGCTGGCAGTGCGTTGGGAATTCCCGGTAATGGCCAACACTACTAATGTATTGGGAGGCAGACGCACATATCACGTCGGGAAAGGTTGTAATACTTTTTCTTTTTTGCAACGCACACTGGTGCTTCGAGAAATATTACTTTTTAAAAAAATATATAATATTTGTATTTTTTTTCCTGTATATATACCACAAATAAAAATCTAAATACATGTTCAAACCAACAAACTTGATGCACAAACTAATTTAAAATAGATTCATCAATAATTCCAAAATAATATCCACAACCAAATATCCGACATCCATAAACCAAAATAAACCCACAAATATCTAAAATATACAAATATTACTACTTCATCATTTTCAAAAGATTCTAACATCCACAAATGTCTGTGACCAAAATAAATAAGGTAGATCCCTAAGAGTCTGCAGCCAGCACGATAAAATCCAAAACCAATCTGCAAAACAAAAAACGAACACCATCAGATACAAGTTTAATAAACTTCCTACACGAGGATTTTGAGATCTAACATAAGAACACAAGAGTTTGGAGCAAAAAATGTTGGTTCCATAACTCATACAACAAGATCAACAAGTAATCAAAACTACATCAAACTTCTTGTGAAATCTCACAAAATGGAAGACTTGAATAACTCATACAACAGGATCAACATGCCACGCAATTATTATCATACATAAGACATCAATCATCTACTCAATTAGTATTTGCGTCTATATGACATATTAAGAACAGTGAAAAAGAGATGACTCAAATGATAAATGTTTCATTTACTAAGGATGTGTGAGAGAGTAGAATGTGGTGAGTTTAAGACTGACTCTTTAACAATGCCATGAAGAGTCTACAAATGACAACAAGAGAGTAGAATGTGGCATCCTAATAAAACTAGATCACAAATGACAGAGCAGCAACTGTACCTAGCCAAACATATACATGACACACTTTTCACAACCTTCATATAACTAATGGTTTCCAAAAACAAATCTTCTGCAAAATAGTAATGGAAAACAGACATTTTATTATCAATGTAGTTGCATCAACAAGCATGCCTTCTATAAAGGTTGTACATAATAGGTCACCCGAGGTCAGATGATAAGTTTTGCTGCCTCTTTTTTTTTTTTTTTAATAATAGTTTTACTTGTCTATTCATTTCACTATAATGACTTACCAGGTACAGATCATCTGATCATCCATGATTGGAACCGGTGGTTTGTATGGTCCACTCATTTTGAACCCACATCTAAGTTAGAAATATTTTGTATGTGAAAGAACAGGGGCCACTTATGAGTAGCTCATATTGTGCATAGAATCAATCAGGGAAACATATATGTGCTCGACATATGGGTGGCATTAGATCCTACTCCATAAAAGTGTGATTCTCACATGCCAGTTTCAAAAGTTTTCGAAACAATAAGGATAGGAATGCCATTCACACAAAATAAATAATGAAAATGAGAGGAATATGTTTTTTTCGTTGTTCAAGTGAGGAATTATGGGTTTTCCACAAAAGCACATTAATAATTTGCAAGATACAATTCCATTTATGCAAGAACAAACCCAAGCTATATATTCAATTTTAAAATACCCAAAATACCCCATCAGAGAAATTGGAAAACCCCCAAAAACAAATCTAATCACAGCTTGTCGAGAAATCAAGAAAATTTGGGGCAGCATGATATCTCCATGACATTAGCAATAACTGCAAAAATAATAATAATAATAATAATAATAAAAAGAGGGCAACACACTAACCTTGGGTGGAGACGGGCGGTGGCAGAACAAATGGCTAAGGTGGAGAAAATGGAGGAGATCCTGCGGCAGAACAAATGGCCGAGGTGGAGAAAATGGAGGAGATCCTGGGCAAGGCTTCAATGTTACTGGACCACATAGTCGTTATTGTTCAGGTATTCAATCACTTTAACCTCCCATTGTTGACACCAAAAATGTCACTTTGCCTTTTCAAGATCCAAAGAGCTACATGAAGTCGCAACCTGCCATAAATAGGCAATGCTGCTTCCAAAAATAAAATCTTGTCAGAATCAAACAAAAACTGCAAGATTCATCCAGACAGCCAAAAGAGGAGTACACAAGAAGTTTCAAGCCATTTCAAGATCATTTGGCCTAACTTCGCTTCTCCGACAGCCAAATCAAGCCTCTCGGCGGTAAAGCTCTCCGGGACCATGGTTTCCAAGACAGAACCTATGGATCATCTTAAAATGACTCCAATAGGTTCCCTGTCAAATTTCAAGTCAATCGGACATCGGTTGACCGCACATCAAACCGCGACATCTTCATCGCGATAAAAAGCAAGTCTGCAGGTGATAGGACCCCAAACGGCTTCGAAACTCAAACAAAAGCCTATGGTTGGTCTTATTTATTGCTCAGGAGGCTTCACACCAAATTTCAGGTCATTCCGACATCGTTTGACCCAGTTTCAGCTTTTGACAGAAAATCGGCAGCTCTGCGCGACAAAGTCTTCGGCTTTCTCAGGAAATTGGAAACTTTGCAAAATAAAATGCAAGGATTCTCATCAGGTTTCCTACAAAGAAATCAGGCCAATAAATGATCAAAATGTCAAAGAAAAGTACAGAAGAAAAAAGAATCAGAAAAAAGCAAAAACGGACGCAAAACGGGACCAGAAAGGGGGAAAACCCCCCCAGGGTCGCAGACCCCTGCGACCCTGGGCCAGGGTCGCCGGCGACCATGGACCCCGGGGTCGCCGGGAAAGCCCCGGAAACCCCGGTTTTCGCCGTTTTTTTCGCGATTCGAGAAGCCCAGCCTCTGGTACTTTCCAAAATTCATGCTTTTGAGACACCAAGTCCTCTGATATCCGTCCAAAACACGGGTAAATCATCAAGAGTATCAAAGACAGTATTGATCGCCACCCGGTCAACCAAAGAAAAGTGTGCTTTCCACCCGACCGATCGAGAAATCGACAGGACAGATGGCACCGACCCGCTGTTGGCAACAAACACCTGAAATCACATGGTCATCTGATGTCGATCTACATGAAGATCCATCGATGATCATCAACAGAAGAATTCCAAAAGACGTGGCACGGCCCGCGACTCTTCAGCTGCTCGGCGACCACTTAATGCGATTAATTGACTAGCTTTATTACAGTCATTAATCCATTTCCTTGGACGGCCCAATCAGAAGCAAGCATTTGGGAGTTACAAGTCAAGAGATTCATGGCATTTAACCCATGAAACTCCTCCCATCATGGCGATTAAAGGCGATTAAATGCCCTCAATCTCCTCCGGCCAATCAGAAGCCAAGAAAAAGGAGTTACAAAATAAACAAATCAATTTTGTAACTCCTCCCATTATGTGGCTTAATGACATTAAAAGCCCATAAGCTCTCCTAAATGGCTACCAAGAGCCTATAAATAGGAGAGCACTCCAAAGGAATCCAGATCGGAAAAAAAAGAGACAGACACACAGACAGAGAGAAGCACAGAAATCCAGAGAAAGGAAAAAGAGAGAAAACTCTGCAGAAGTTCTACACCGGCCACCGCAACAAGGTGACAAAAGTCCCTTGGGGGGCACCCCCCCAAGGTCCTTGCCTTCTCCTCCTGCCTCCAATGGCTTAGATATGGCTTTTCAGCCCGTCTACTCGGTTTTTTATTGGACATAGGACCTTCCTTTGGTCTTTGTCTTCTAAAAACCCGAGGTTATAGCCAAGCCAAGCGAATCAAATAGCATCCTCTGTTCTCATCTGCATGGATGATGGCGAAGCCCACATATGGCTTGCGACCGTCAATCTAAACGAGTCCCCCACAATCTCCTGAGAAGTTAGATCCTCCTTTTCTTGCTTTTCATTGTAGTTTGTATTTTTTTAAAAGAGACAAAAATCACAATTCTTGTCTTTCATTATTGATAAGGATTGTAAATCGGCTATAAACGCCAAAATCGGCTATAAACGCCAAAAATCGGCTATAAACGCCAAAATCGGCTATAAATGCCAAAAAAATCGCCTTTCACGGCAAATCAAGAAAAATGTCTCTTTTCTTAAATATATGTGCAATGGAAAACTTGAAAGAAGTTGATTTCCTTTTTACTTGCGAAGGTTGATCTCCGGATCACCACTTGCAATTCCAAGTAAAAATAGAAAATCTGGCACACCCACAAAAAAAAAAGAAATGTTGATGCACGCCCCTGCCCCCCGGTTACGAAAGGGTCGGACCCGACGGACTCCCACGTCCGCCGACCTCGGTAGGAACCAAGCAGGAGCGCGGTCCATCACCCATGTACGGAAGACACTAATTCAAGGGCTATGATCTTCTACTCTAGGACATTTTAAAGGAATCACCATCCTTCATGGGATGTTTCATATTCAATGGTATCAACAACAATGGTCCCCACATGTATGAAAGTCAGGGACAAAGTAATGCACAATTCAGTGTGGCTCAGGGCCCGTCAATTCCTTGGATCATGCTGTTCATAGATTTGGTCAGCAAGAGACCTTATGGGAGTAAACAATGAAAAGGGTATATTTGCTGGAACTTCTCCTGTTAGCATGTTGTTGGATAAATCCCTACAATTCAAATGATAAATGTTTCATGGTGAGATAAGAAAAGCAACCTGTCTGAATATATGCAGACAAATACATAATGTAAACAAGCATGAAAAGGAAAGAATTACTTACAGAACTTGCAGTGCACTGATATTTGTTAAAGACATATGTAGGTGCAGAAAATAATGACCCACAATAAGGAGGTGCCTTAGAGGACTTATCCGATGATGATGATGACTGGGGATGACTGGATACCGTCCGAAAGCCTGAAAGAGAAGAGAAAACGATCAAAGGACCCTGGCCTCGGCGGCGCAAGGCTCTCCGATGCCAAAGTCAGTGTGGGAACTGGAACAATGGAAGGAGAAGGAGAAGAGAGACAGAGTAACGGCTCTGTGAACGAAATTGTGCGTACCTTTAATGGTGGTTTGAGTCTCTATTTATAGAGTTTGGGACGTATCTTTGGGAGATATCGTGGTGGGGTCTCATGAATCGACTCGGAAGCCATGATCAGCCCATGTTGTCATAAATGCGCGTCGGATCAGCCCACGTCGCATTTAATACGCGTCGGTTCAGCCCACGTCACATTTAATGTGCTAGATCGTGTTGGACGCCTTTGGCGATAGGGGATCGTGGGATCTGCCCTCGGGCCTTGCCCTGATGTGGCCTTAGCCGCTGGATGTCGTGTCTGTCCCACTAGCTCGTGCCTTTATCCCTCCACGTGCCTGGTGACGTGGAGGATGAGGGGCGTGAGTGGAGACTCTTTCTGGTTTCGGCTTCCATCCCGGCTTCTTCAGCCGAGGTGGAGCTTTCTGCCGAGATGGCATCCGGGGTGGCCCAGCTGAGGTGGAGCTCCCTGCCGAGATGACGCCCGAGGCGGGCCAGTTCGGCGCTAAAGGCCCGGAGCTGCATGACTTAGGCCGGACCTCCTGTCCTGGTAGCCGGGGTGAGCTTGGTGCCATGTGGATGGCACGCGGATGGCACGTGAGAGTGCTTAGTCTCATCTGATGGCTGTGATTAGCGTAATCCTGTGGTTCTGGAAATCTCCCCACACAATTGCCCCCTAGCCTTTGACCTCTTAAGCGCCTTAGCTTTTAGGGGTTGAAGGCTAGAAAGTCTATCTGGGGATACAGCGATCATCACTTGGTGTCGCTTCGACTCTTTGAAGCAATAAATGCTCTGCCCTGTTCGTCTTGGGAACCGAGTTGACGGCTACACACGTAGCTTCTGCGCTGATTGCGTTGTCTCATTGATGGGACGGGCACAGGCTTTGAAGTGTCTCTTCGAATTTGGAGGCGGTACCCAAATGAGGGTTTCCCCTTCTACAAATAGGGTCGTCCCCTTCCTTTTCTCGCTTCTGATTCCTTTCGCCTTCGCCTTTACTTTCGATTTCTGCTCTGGTGCCTGAGATCTGTTCGAGGAGGACGACCGTAGAACGCGCCCGGATCTGCTCTTGATCTGCCTCTGTCCCTGTAAGTCGCTTTGTTCTTCCGTCTGGTTCTTCTTGGGGTTTTTCGATTTCTAGGGTTTTTCTTCGTCGTCAACCCCTTCTAGACATGGGCACCCCTAGATTCAGGGTAGATTCCGATGAGGGCTTAGCCGAGTTTAGGGCTGCCTTCAACATTCCGGAAGGGGGTCCTCCTAAAACCGGCGGACCTCGCCGACCGTGCCTTGTACCGCTGCCACGGCGGCTGGATGCCGTTCCCTCTGATCTCCGTGATCGAGGGGGGGGTCAGGTTTCCACTGCACCCCCTGCTTAGGGCCTGCCTTAGCCTTTGGTCCCTCGCCCCGGGCCAGTTGATGCCCAATGGCTACAAGGTCATCATGGGCACAGCGAAGCTGAACGAGATCTTGGGGACCAACCTAGGCCCTCACGACATCGAGGATACATATGATATCTGCAAGGCTGGGGAGGGAAGATATTATCTCCGTGTGAAGCCGCAGCGAAGGGGCTTCGTCCTAGCCTTGGAGGATTCAAGTAAGAATGCCGAAGAAGATTTCTTCTGTGTCTCGGGGGACTGGGAGTTCGGCCCAGGTGAAAGCAGGAGGCTGTCGGTCCCACGTCGCCCTGGGGAAGTCCCAAGTAATCATCACTGCTTTTCCCCTTTTTGCTTTGCTTACCTCATTGATGCCGAACTGATACTCTTTTTGCCTGTTGAGCAGAGGCGGGTGCAAGGCGACGCCGAACTGTTAGCGAAGGTTGGAGGAGGAATACCGACGACATCAACAAGGTTGAACGGTACAAGGGGCACGAAACCAGGTCAGCTTGGAAGCTGCTCGGGTATACGCCGAGGTATCGCGGCCACTACCAGAGGACCGGAGTACCTGAGGTGGACGAGACACACCCTGACCGTCCAACCGTATCAGTTGCGGTGTTTAGCGGGGTCCCCTTGACCGATCCCGTTGCCGACCGAACTGCGTCTGGTGCCGAGGCGTCTACTTCTGATCCGGAGCTGCCGGACCTGACGCAGATAGTGGACGCTTACTTCTCCGATCGAGGAGAGGACATGGAGGGAAGTTCGAGGGAGCCCGCTGTCAAGGACCTGGCTGCTAAGTTTAGGCAGAGGTCAGCGTCTTCTGGGGCCCCGTCGCCTGCCGGTACTCGTGCTGCTTCGGGTCCGGTGGGCGCTGGTGCTCCCTCTGCTCCTGCCCCCGCTCCGAGCGGAGGAGCCCGGCGACGCTCGCCGGACCGCTCGAAGGAGGGGTCCCCGCCCAGGAAGAAGTCCAAGGCGGGGGAGAAGAGTTCGAAGGCTGATCCCGCTCACGCCCCTGGAGCTAAAGTTCCAGCCGAAAAGGGGGGCGAGAAGAGCACGCCAAAGGAAAAGAGGGCGCCGGCCGAAAAAGAGTGCGCCAATCAGCAAGTCGACTGTCGGGCCGACGCGCGAGCCTCTCATCTCGGCGGGGCAAGGGTCCGGATCGGCCTCCGGGCCCCGAACTGCCCCAGCACCGTGGAAGCCGAGAATGGAAACACAACCCGGCAAAACCCCTGAGCGTTGAAGATCGACTGCTGGGAAATGCCGAGGTAATCGGGGCCCTTGCCAGGGCCTGTGCTCTGCCACGGGATATGGAGGAGCACGAGAAGTTTGATGACGAGAGCCTGATGTTGTCGGCGATCCAGGCCAACATCCTGGTAAGTGTTTTTTGTGTATTCTTTCGAGTGGCCTAGCTCGGCTGTTCCTGTTTTGACCCTCCTCTTTTCCTTTGCAGAATGTGCAGAGGCTCCTAGCCATCCTAGGAAGGAGGGATAGGAACGCGTCGAGGGTGACCCATCTGGAGTCCGAGCGGGAAAAGCTGAAAGAAGGAGCTGGAAGTGCAGCGGAAGGGAATGGAAGAGCTCAAAGTGGCCAGTGCTGGAGAGTCCGCTCGGTTGGCATCGGCTCTGACTGAGGTCGCCGAACTCTCGTCCCGGGCCAACCATATGAAGGCGAGCTTGGACAAAGAACAAAAGGGTCTCCGAGTTGGAGTCGGAGTTGGCCAGGTCGAAGTCTGAATCGACAGCCGAGGCGACGAGGTTGCGAGGGGAGGTCCTGGCCGGTCGCGCTGAGAGAGAGAAGCTGGCGGCGGCGAACGCCGAACTGGAAAAGGAGAAGGCCTCTCTTCTGTCCGAGGCCCAATCCGCCTTCCAGAACGGGGTGGACCGCGCCACTGAGCTGTACGAGAAACAGGTGGAGGAGATCACCTCCATTCTGTTCGAGGAAGGATGCTTGGCTGCACTGAGACGTGCGGGGGTCCCTGAAGACCACCCTGTCTATCAGGACCTGCCGAAGTATGCGGACCTGGATCCTGAGCCGAGCTCCTCACCTGCAACTGAAAGCGCCCCGGTCGAAGCTCCTGCAGCTGAAAGCGCTCCAGCTGCCCCGGTCTTGAGCGATGCCCCGGTCGTGCCTCAAGGTGATGCCTCTTCTGCCCCTGCTTCGGCTGAGGTACCAGTTGAAGCCCCTTCTAGTTCGGCCGAAGCTGCTGGTTCGGCAGATACGGTGATCGACCTGGTCGAGTCGCCGAAACCACAGTAGCCGGGCTCCTCTATATTTCTGTCTTCTTTTATGTAAAATTTTTGCTTCTCAGCTTTGTAACACTTTGTCTATTCAATGAAAGTCGAGCTTCTTCACTTGTGCATTTTCTCTTTGCATTCGTCTCTCTTTCATTTGTCTCCCTTTCATTTCTGGATGTGCATTGAATGGTATTGAATGCCTTTACTGTAACGCGTGGCTCTTGAGGTAGAGGGAGTCCAAACAGTCCTCATAGTTGTCTGCGCCAATTCTCCGTATTCTGGAGACCATAAATGGCAATAAACATGGCGCTAGGGTTGATGAGGAAATCGGGCGGATGTCTCCACGTGGCGCCATAGGAATTGCCGGTCAACGGATTGGAAGGCGTGCGTCCTTTGCAACGAGTGGGAGACTTCGCCCCTTAACTCCCTTCGGAGATTGAGCCCTTCTCCTTCCTATAAGTAGGGGGAGCAGGCTCGCCATGGGAGGAGGAAAAAACATAGTTGTAGGAACCATGTCCGGGAGGTGTCCAGAGTTATTTGATCCGGGGGGAACCCTGCGCCGTTGGACGGCTATCCCCGAGGGGGGGAAGGCTATCGTAGTCCGCGCGCTCTCTGAAGGAACTCCCCGTGGACCACGCGCTCTCTGAACGCGAGTTCACGCCCGGCCTGTCGAAATCGGATGGGTCGGGTTTCGTTGATGGAGAGAAGAAGAGGAAGAGGGGCGGTGGCGCATTCTCGTCCGACACGGCGGTGGCGCATTCTCGTCCGACACGGTCCGATGTCTTGGAGTGAGTGAAGATCAGAGTCTTCCCGCCTTTCTCTATTTTCTGTTTTTAGAGGACTGTGGTCCTCCTTTCTGTACTTTGCTTTCTGTTCTGTAATTCTTGTAATAAAACAGTTTACAATGAATAAAATGCCAAACTGTATACAATGCTCTTGCATCGTCTTCTATTTTTCTTGCACTGCTCTGGAACAGTGTTTCTGTGCTGTTTGTGTTTGAGTGCTGGCACTGACCTCGGCCGAAATGGCTGGCCTTACGCCGAGGTGGATCCATACCTTGGCCGAATTGATTTGCGCCGGGGTGGATCCATGCCGTGACCGAATTGACTTACGCCGGGGTGGATCCATGCCGCGGCCGAATTCACTTGCGCCGTGGTGGATCCATACCGCGGCCGAATTAACCTGCGCCGAGGTGGCACCATCGTTCCGCTGGCCTCGGCTAGGCGAGAGTGAGTTCGGCAATGGCCTTCTGAGGGGTGTATGAACCCGGACTTCAGGAAACTGACCTTGGCCGAACTGCCTTGCGCCGAGGTGTGAGGAGTTTATGAACCGGGACTTTAGGAAACGGCTGAGTGTAGGAACTCCAGGCCATTTCCAGGGCGTATGTACCCGAAGTGTGTCCAAGACACGGGGGCTTTAGGAAAGGCTGAGTGTAGGAACTCCAGACCATTTCCAAGGCGTAGAGCCTCGATTGTGTCCAAGACACGGGGCTTTAGGAAAGGCTGAATGTAAGAACTCCAGGCCATTTCCAGGGCGTAGAGCCTTGATTGTGTCCAAGACACGGGGCTTTAGGAAAGGCTGAGTGTGAGAACTCCAGGCCATTTCCAGGGCGTAGAGCCTTGATTGTGTCCAAGACACGGGGCTTTAGGAAAGGCTGAGTGTAAGAACTCCAGGCCATTTCCAGGGCGTAGAGCCTTGATTGTGTCCAAGACACGGGGCTTTAGGAAAGGCTGAGTGTAAGAACTCCAGGCCATTTCCAGGGCGTAGAGCCTATCTGCCGGAGTCGACCAGAGAGAGACGACAGATTGATGACAAGGCAAAAGCTGCTTTTATTGATTGAGATTCATTACATCTTTTAGAAATAAAATTTCTTCAAGTGGGATGCATTCCATGGTCTCGGCAGTGGCTTGCCTTCTAAGTCTTCGAGCTTGTAGGCTGACTTTCCTGCCAGTGAGACTATTCTGAACGGGCCATGCCAGTTCGGGGCTAGTTTCCCTTCGTTTGGCTCTCTGTCGGCTGGCAGGGTTTTCTTTAGCACCAGCTCTCCCGCGGAGAACTTTCTTTCTCTGACATTTTGATTGTATGCCCTGGCTAACCGTTGCTGATAGTCGGTCAGTCGCAGGGCTGCTGCTTCTCGTCGCTCGTCTGCCAGCTCCAGCTCCATCGCCAGGTTCGTCTCATTTCGGCCTTGATCGACCAGCTCTGTCCTCAGGGTAGGAAGGCCGATTTCCAAGGGAATGACCGCCTCCATCCCGTAGGCCAGAGAGAAAGGTGTTGCCGAGGTGGACCTCCTTGGAGTTGTTCTGTATGCCCACAGCACGCTCGGAAGCTCCTCTGTCCATCTGCCCTTTGCCTTGTCCAGTCGCTTCTTCAGGCCGTCCAGGATCACTTTGTTAGAGATTTCTGCCTGGCCATTACTCTGTGGATATGCCGGGGTGGAGTAATGGTTTCTGATGCCGTGCTCTTGGCAGAATCCTTTGAAGGACTTGGAGTCGAACTGAGTCCCGTTATCCGAAATCAGAGTTCGGGGGATGCCGAACCTCGTAAGGATGTTTTTCCAAACGAAGTTTCTGGAGTCCCTGTCCGTGATTGAAGACAACGGTTCAGCCTCTATCCATTTTGTGAAGTAGTCCGTAGCCACTATCAGCCATCTCTTGTTTCCTGGAGCTCGGTGAAGAGGCCCCACAATGTCCAGGCCCCATTGAGCGAAGGGCCATGGGCTAGAGAGGGGACTCAGATCTTGTGCTGGCTGATGGAGGGAGTGGGAGAACTTCTGGCACTTCTCGCATTTCCTGGCGTAGACCTGCGCGTCTTTCTGCATGTAGGGCCACCAGTAGCCCTGGCTTATTGCTCTGTAAGCCAGGGATCGACCTCCTATGTGACTGCCGCAGATTCCTTCGTGGATCTCATACAGGAAGTCGTCCACCTTGCTTGGATGGACGCATTGGAGGTATGGACCTGTGAAGGACTTCCTGTAGAGTTTGCCTTCGGGAGAGAGCCAGAATCGCGCTGCCTTGAGTCTGATCCTGTGGGCTTCAGCCTTGTCCTCGGGGAGCTGGTCGTCCTTTAAGTAGGCGACAATTGGATCCATCCAGCTCGGGCCGAGGTCAGCACAGAGGACAAGCCGAGATGAATGGAGTTCTAAGCTTGACCTTGATACTGACCCAACCTCGATGGTCCTTTTCTTGCCTGCTTCGACAGCGGAGGCCAGGTTTGCAAGCGCATCTGCGTGCGTGTTAGTATCTCGGGATATTTGCCTGACCTCGGCTTTCTGGAAATGAGAGAGTAGTTTTTTCGCAAGGGCTAAGTAGGCCGCCATCCTGTCGTCCCTGGCCTGGTAGTCTCCAGCGAGCTGGCTAGTCACCAGTTGAGAGTCGCTGAAGATCTCCAGGTGCTGGGCTCCGAGGATTTGGGCGCTGTTCAACCCTGCAATCAGTGCTTCGTACTAAGCCTCATTGTTTGTTGTATTGAAGTCGAGGGTGAAAGCCTGCTCTATGACCAGTCCCTCTGGCGATTGGAGAACTATGCCGGCGCCAGCTCTCTTGGAGGTGGACGACCCGTCGACAAAGATCTTCCATGCCGAGGTGGGAGCCTGTTCGACTTCATTCTCTATTGGCTCGTGCCCTGTGCCCCCCAGTGCCGTGCCGCGCTGGGTCGGAGCCGGGTTGGGGGAGACGAATTTGACAATGAAGTCTGCCAGGATCTGGGCTTTGATCGCAGTTCGGGGACGGTACTGTATGTCATACTGCCCCAGTTCAACTGCCCACTTTGATATTCGCCCTGAAAAATCAGCTTTCTTGAACACGGAACGGAGTGGATGCTCCGTGATTACCACAATGTTGTGGGATTGGAAATAATGGGAGAGCTTGCAGGAGGCACTGACGAGAGCCAACGCAAGCTTCTCCAATAGAAGGTACCTGGTCTCGGCATCGAGCAGAGTCTTGCTCGTGTAATAGATTGGCTTTTGAACTCCCTCGTCCTCCCTGATGAGGACGGAGCTCACTGCGTTATCCGAGACCGCAAGGTACAAATACAGAATCTCCCCCAAAGTTGGGGTGGAGAATAACGGTGGTGACATTAAATAGGTTTTGAGTGCGGCCAATGCCTGGTCGCACTCAGGGGTCCACTGGAACTTCAGATTTTTCTTTAAAAGCTGAAAGAAAGGCCTGCACTTATCTGATGACCGGCTGATGAAGCGGTTGAGTGCTGCAGCCATTCCTGTGAGCTTCTGAACTTCCTTCGTGGTAGAGGGGCTCTGGATGCTCTGGATCGCGGTGATCTGGTCCGGATTAGCCTCTATCCCTCTCCGCGTTACCAAGCTGCCGAGGAACTTGCCAGAGGCTACGCCGAAGGCGCACTTGGAAGCGTTTAGCTTAAGCTTGTACGCGCGAAGGATGTCGAAGACTTGGCCGAGATCAACCAGATGATCGCCGAAGTGCACTGATTTGACGACCATGTCGTCGATGTAAACCTCCACCGTCCGGCCGAGCTGAGCATGGAACATTTTTGTGACGAGGCGCTGATAGGTTGCCCCCGCGTTCTTTAGCCCGAAGGGCATCACCTTGTAGCAGTAAGTGCCGCGGGGGGTTATGAATGATGTTTTCTCCTCGTCTGGCTCGTAGAGCGGGATCTGGTGGTAGCCTCTGTAGGCGTCGAGGAAGCTCATTCGGTCGTGACCAGCGGTGGCGTCGATCAGTTGGTCAATCTTTGGGAGGGGGAAACTATCTTTAGGGCAGGCCTTGTTCAGGTCTGTGAAGTCCATGCACACCCTCCACTTTCCAGTTTTTTTCTTGACCACCACCGTGTTGGCCAGCCATACCGGGTACTGGACTTCCCGGATGGCTCCTGCCTTCAGCAGGCTGTCGATCTCTTCGACGACCGCATCTGTCTGCTGCAGCCCTGTCCTGCGGGCCCTCTGCACTACCGGCTTGTGGTCGGGGTCCACATTTAGCTTGTGGCATATGACCTCAGGGTCGACCCCAGGCATCTCGCTTGGGCTCCAAGCGAAGACGTCGACGTTCTGCATCAGGAACCGAGAGAGTTCGGCCCTTTCCTCGTCTGGCAGCTGGGTGCCAATTAGGAAGAACCTGTCTGGATCTGCCGGGTTTAGCCTGACCTCGGCCAGGTCCTCGATGCTTTTCTTCTCAGGATCTCGGCCGATTTCGTCGAGGCCTTTCTCGAACTCCGCGAGGTTGACGCGCTCTGGCTCCTTTGCTGCCGGGACTGCGGCCAGCATGCACTGCCTGGCTTGCTGCTGATCCCCCTCCACTGTGACTACTTCCATCTTGCCCTCCTTGTTCTCATGGACGAACTTCAGCTTCTGGTGGAGGGAAGAAGGGACTGCTTCTAACTTGTGGAGCCATGCTCTGCCCAAAATGACGTTGTAGGGAGAAGGGGCATCCACGACCAGGAAGTCGGCCGACACGGAGGCTCTGCCAACTCGGGTCTCCAAGGTGATCCTGCCCTTGGGGTAGACTGGCGTGGCGGACAACCCTAGCAGGGGTGCACGGACCTCTGTGAGGTCTGCTTCGGAGAGTTTCATCCTTTTGAAGCAGTCGTGGTAGAGGACCTCGGAGGAGCTGCCGGAGTCGACGAGGATCCTCTTCACTGTGAAGTCTCTCAGCTTCATGGTGAGGAGTAGAGGGTCGTTGTGAGGGAGCTGGATTCCCTCTAGGTCTCTATCCGAGAACGAGATGGCGGGTCGGTCGCGGCGGGCTTTCTTGGATGCCGGGGCGAGCTCGGCTTTCAATACTTCTTTCCCGTGCAAAGCCCGCCTGGCTTCGGCACGGGCCTGGGAGCTGTCCCGGGATGAGGAAGCGGGGACTGAGGACACCAGATGGATCACGTTAATGATCTTCTCTGAATCCTCGCTGTCTGGAGCCTGGGCTGCGCTCTGGTGAATCCGGCCCTCGCTACCCGCCGGCATCACCTGCCTTGACGAATTCTGGAATGTGGCCTTCTTCGGCCAGCTTCTCCAGGTACCGCTGCAAAGTATGGCAGTCCTCGGTCTTGTGCCCGTTACCCCTATGGAAGGAGCAGTAGAGCTGGCTTCGGCCACCGGAGGTGGGCTCATTCAGCATGGGCGGAGGGTACTTGAAGAACAGCTTGGTCCTGATCTTGGGCAGGATGCGGTAGATCGGCTCCTTGAAGACGACGTTGACACCCTGACTGGCGCTGGAGGGAGGTTTGGGCTTCCAGGTGCCCCCAGACCTGGACGACGAAGGCTTCGCCGAACTAGAGACCCAGGCCTGCTTGGGCTCCTGCTTCTGGGAGGGCCTCCCGCCTCTCTGCCGAGGCTGGCTACTCTTCTGCTCGGGCTCCCGGTGCCTGTCTTGATCCCGGGCTCGGATCTCGTCTTCTTCCTGGGCGATGAAGCGCTTGACCCGGGACATCAACTCCGGCATAGATTCTGAAGGATTCCCGGCCAAGTCTTTTCGCAAGTCGTTGCCGGGGATCAGGGCATGCTGGAAGGCGTAGATTGCCATCTCCTCCCTGGTGCCCTCGATCTGGCGTAGACCGCCCAGAATCGTTGGGCGAACTTGGCGAGGGTCTCACCCTCCCTCATTCTCAGGGCGAGGAGGTCCCCTTCCTTCTTGGGGACGGCGCTGTAGGCTTGGAACTTTTTCAGGAAGGAGAGTTGGAGCTCCTTCCAACTCGAAATGGACCTCTCTGGGAGAGAACAGAACCATTTCAGGGGGAGGTCACCCAAACTGGAGGAGAAGATTTTGCAGTTTAGGTGACCCCCATTCCCCCAGATGGACATCTTCTGGGAGAAGTGTCGGAGGTGAGCGGATGGGTCGGACAGTCCGTCGTAGGGGACGAACCGCGGGACGGAGAACTTTCTGGGCAAGGGGGTGCGCTCGATCTCTTTTGTGAAGGGTGAGCCCCCAAGATCAGTTTGGCCACAGATCTGCTTCTGGTCCCGCACGTCCAGGTTGCGCTGAAGAGCCAACCTGACGCGCCTGTCAAACTGTTCCTGCTCGTCGTCCTCTTCTGGAGTCCAGGCTCTCGATTTTCGCTTGGAATGGTTTGGGCTGCGATGGCTATGAGCTCGGCCATTGCGGCTATGATGACTTCGGCTGTTGCTCGAGCCTTCGTCATGGACCTGGCTCCGCTTACGGTCCAGATGATTTCTGAGGTCCTCGCGGGGAGGCTGGGCTGCCCTGCTGGGGGCGTCCCTCTTCTTCCCTTGAGGCTCAGAGACCTGCCTCAAGGAGGCGGTTTGCGCTGCCCTCAGTTGCTCTTGGAGCTGCTGGAGCTCTCAGACTAACCGCTCCTGCTTCTGGAGAAGAGCGTCTTGGGCTGCGACGTCTACTCCAGCGGCTGGAGGTTGATCGCGGCGCGTCTCCTCTACGGCAACAGCTTTATCTTTGCGGGGACGCTCGCGCCGGTGCTCGTCGCGTCGGGGTGGCACGGTTTCGTCCGCTGAGAGCGAGGCCTCGACTCCCTCTTGGAAGGGGATCTCGACAAAGAGTTGGGAGCCCAGGCGACCCTCGCCTGCGGATGTGCCTTGGACCGTTCGGGACCATCCCTGGGGAGGGACGTCCGTCGACGGTGCTAGCCGCTCGAGGATTGCCCTCGAGGACTCTCCGCCCTTCTTAGCTTTCGGTGGCATGGCTTCTGAGAGATTGAGGTTTAGAAGGTTGGGAAGGTTGGGATATTACTTTCCCACAGACGGCGCCAATTGTAGGTGCAGAAAATAATGACCCACAATAAGGAGGTGCCTTAGAGGACTTATCCGATGATGATGATGACTGGGTATGACTGGATACCGTCCGAAAGCCTGAAAGAGAAGAGAAAACGATCAAAGGACCCTGGCCTGGGCGGCGCAAGGCTCTCCGATGCCAAAGTCAGTGTGGGAACTGGAACAATGGAAGGAGAAGGAGAAGAGAGACAGAGTAACGGCTCTGTGAACGAAATTGTGCGTACCTTTAATGGTGGTTTTAGTCTCTATTTATAGAGTTTGGGACGTATCTTTGGGAGATATTGTGGTGGGGTCTCATGAATCGACTGGGAAGCCATGATCAGCCCACGTTGTCATAAATGCGCGTCGGATCAGCCCACGTCGCATTTAATACGCGTCGGTTCAGCCCACGTCACATTTAATGTGCCAGATCGTGTTGGACGCCTTTGGCGGTAGGGGATCGTGGGATCTGCCCTCGGGCCTTGCCCTGATGTGGCCTCAGCCGCTGGATGTCGTGTCTGTCCCACTAGCTCGTGCCTCTATCCCTCCACGTGCCTGGTGACGTGGAGGATGAGGGGCGTGAGTGGAGACTCTTTCTGGTTTCGGCTTCCATCCCGGCTTCTTCAGCCGAGGTGGAGCTTTCTGCCGAGATGGCATCCGGGGTGGCATAACCGAGGTGGAGCTACCTGCCGAGATGACGCCCGGGGTGAGTCAGTTCGGCGCTAAGGGCCCGGAGCTGCCTGACTTCGGCCGGATCTCCTGTCCTGGTAGCCGGGGTGAGCTTGGTGCCATGTGGATGGCACGCGGATGGCACGTGAGAGTGCTTAGTCTCATCTGATGGCTGTGATTAGCGTAATCCTGTGGTTCTGGAAATCTCCCCACACAATTGCCCCCTAGCCTTTGACCTCTTAAGCGCCTTAGCTTTTAGGGGTTGAAGGCTAGAAAGTCTATCTGGGGATACAGCGATCATCACTTGGTGTCGCTTCGACTCTTTGAAGCAATAAATGCTCTGCCCTGTTCGTCTTGAGAACCGAGTTGACGGCTACACACGTAGCTTCTGCGCTGATTGCATTGTCTCATTGATGGGACGGGCACGGGCTTTGAAGTGTCTCTTCGAATTCGGAGGCAGTACCCAAATGAGGGTTCCCCTTCTACAAATAGGGTCGTCCCCTTCCTTTTCTCGCTTCTGATTCCTTTCGCCTTCGCTTTTACTTTCGATTTCTGCTCTGGTGCCTGAGATCTGTTCGAGGAGGACGACCGTAGAACGCGCCCGGATCTGCTCTTGATCTGCCTCTGTCCCTGTAAGTCGCTTTGTTCTTCCGTCTGGTTCTTCTTGGGGTTTTTCGATTTCTAGGGTTTTTCTTCGTCGTCACCCCTTCTAGACATGGGCACCCCTAGATTCAGGGTAGATTCCGATGAGGGCTTAGCCGAGTTTAGGGCTGCCTTCAACATTCCGGAAGGGGTCCTCCTAAAACCGGCGGACCTCGCCGACCGTGCCTTGTACCGCTGCCACGGCGGCTGGATGCCGTTCCCTCTGATCTCCGTGATCGAGGGTGGGGTCAGGTTTCCACTGCACCCCCTGCTTAGGGCCTGCCTTAGCCTTTGGTCCCTCGCCCCGAGCCAGTTGATGCCCAATGGCTACAAGGTCATCATGGGCACAGCGAAGCTGAACGAGATCTTGGGGACCAACCTAGGCCCTCACGACATCGAGGATACATATGATATCTGCAAGGCTGGGGAGGGAAGATATTATCTCCGTGCGAAGCCCCTTCGCTGCGGCTTCACACGGAGATAATATCTTCCCTCCCCAGCCTTGCAGATATCATATGTATCCTCAATGTCGTGAGGGCCTAGGTTGATCCCCAAGATCTCGTTCAGCTTCGCTGTGCCCATGATGACCTTGTAGCCATTGGGCATCAACTGGCCCGGGGCGAGGGACCAAAGGCTAAGGCAGGCCCTAAGCAGGGGGTGCAGTGGAAACCTGACCCCACCCTCGATCACGGAGATCAGAGGGAACGGCATCCAGCCGCCGTGGCAGCGGTACAAGGCACGGTCGGCGAGGTCCGCCGGTTTTAGGAGGACCCCTTCCGGAATGTTGAAGGCAGCCCTAAACTCGGCTAAGCCCTCATCGGAATCTACCCTGAATCTAGGGGTGCCCATGTCTAGAAGGGGTGACGACGAAGAAAAACCCTAGAAATCGAAAAACCCCAAGAAGAACCAGACGGAAGAACAAAGCGACTTACAGGGACAGAGGCAGATCAAGAGCAGATCCGGGCGCGTTCTACGGTCGTCCTCCTCGAACAGATCTCAGGCACCAGAGCAGAAATCGAAAGTAAAGGCGAAGGCGAAAGGAATCAGAAGCGAGAAAAGGAAGGGGACGGCCCTATTTGTAGAAGGGGAACCCTCATTTTTGGTACCGCCTCCGAATTCGAAGAGACACTTCAAAGCCCGTGCCCGTCCCATCAATGAGACAACGCAATCAGCGCAGAAGCTACGCGTGTAGCCGTCAACTCGGTTCCCAAGACGAACATGGCAGAGCATTTATTGCTTCAAAGAGTCGAAGCGACACCAAGCGATGATCGCTGTATCCCCAGATAGTTTTTCTAGCCTTCAACCCCTAAAAGCTAGGGCGCTTAAGAGGTCAAAGGCTAGGGGGCAATTGTGTGGGGAGATTTCCAGAACCACAGGATTACGCTAATCACAGCCATCAGATGAGACTAAGCACTCTCACGTGCCATCCGCATGCCATCTACATGGCACCAGGCTCACCCCGGCTACCAGGACAGGAGGTCCGGCCGAAGTCATGCAGCTCCGGGCCTTTAGCGCCGAACTGGCCCGCCTCTGGCGTCATCTCGGCAGGGAGCTCCACCTCAGCTGGGCCACCCCGGATGCCATCTCGGCAGAAAGCTCCACCTCGGCTGAAGAAGCCGGGATGGAAGCCGAAACCAGAAAGAGTCTCCACTCACGCCCCTCATCCTCCACGTCACCAGGCACGTGGAGGGATAAAGGCACGAGCTAGTGGGACAGACACGACATCCAGCGGCTGAGGCCACATCAGGGCAAGGCCCGAGGGCAGATCCCACGATCCCCTATCGCCAAAGGCGTCCAACACGATCTGGCACATTAAATGTGACGTGGGCTGAACCGACGCGTATTAAATGCGACGTGGGCTGATCCGATGCGCATTTATGACAACGTGGGCTGATCATGGCTTCCGAGTCGATTCATGAGACCCCACCACGATATCTCCCAAAGATACGTCCCAAACTCTATAAATAGAGACTCAAACCACCATTAAAGGTACGCACAATTTCGTTCACAGAGCCGTTACTCTGTCTCTCTTCTCCTTCTCCTTCCATTGTTCCAGTTCCCACACTGACTTTGGCATCGGAGAGCCTTGCGCCGCCCAGGCCAGGGTCCTTTGATCGTTTTCTCTTCTCTTTCAGGCTTTCGGACGGTATCCAGTCATCCCCTGTCATCATCATCATCGGATAAGTCCTCTAAGGCACCTCCTTATTGTGGGTCATTATTTTCTGCACCTACAACATAGGAATAGAACCAGATAGGCTATTGTTGTTAAGCCAGCTATCCTTGCATAAGCATTCCAATGAATCACACTACATTCAATTTTATGATAGTGGGTGTTGTGGATAGCACACCCACACCCAACAGTCCCACCCAGGGATTGATACCTGGGTGGGTGGGTGTGTTTCCTTACTCTTTGGCTTCAGGTCAACTTGGCGTTTTTCTTTTGTTCTTATTGTTGTTGTTGTTGGTTCAAGTGTTCAAGGGTTCAAGTCAGAAACCCACCCTTTACACAACTAGGTAAGATAATAAAATAAAAGAAAGTTCCCTACATAAGGGTCATACCATATTATTATAGCTTGGAGTTGATCTTTAATGCTCTACCCAACTCCCCCACCCACCATTTGGTTTGTCATAGACAAAAGGGCATGGATAAACAACATTTACCTTCTTCCACCACAAGAAAAGGCATAAACAAGCAAACAAATATCATTTGCTTTTATCTTGCAAATGGGTAAGTAGTACCCCCACCACACCACCATCACAGAACAATCCAATCACAACATGATAAGGTTTTAAAATATGAAACACATCTAAATCTTAGCAACCATACCCATCATAGCCCTTCAAATGTAAAATTCCTTAAACAAACACATAGAGAGATCCAGCCCATCACAGCCCTTCAAATGTAAAACTCCTTAAACAAACACATAGAGAGATCCAGCCCATCTTAGCGACCATACCCATCACAGCCCTTCAAATGTAAGAAAACAAACATTTTTTTCTCCAATATATGGAACACAGAAAGATCCACATCTTTACAGTAGAGGCAATGGTACCATGGTGCTCTTCATGTAGCATTTGAAACCTTAGTCACAGGGATTTGGGCAATGCAAAACAGATGTGATTTGATCATCTTACAGACTACATACTTGCATACTCTTTTGGGTTGCCATTCAGGGTGTGAAGTTAGACTTGTAGTTTAACAACTTCAAGATATATAACAAATTCTTGGTTGTTAAAGATACATATATCTTTAGTGTTTAGGGCTGGTTAGAACCCATCAGTGAGGGAAGCATCAAAGGAGAATGAATGCAGAGTTGTTCTATTTATCCACAATTGCAAAAGTCAACACTTCTTTTAGATGATGAAACTACTTTGGGGTGAGAGAGAACTCTGTAGTTACAAAACTCAAGATATAAGGTATGTAGTTGCATAAGCCCTTAACCTAAAATACAAAGAAGGTGTTGTCTTGCATTTTACCTGTGGCAGTGGCAGAGACAGTTAAGAAAAAAAAAAAAGGAAAAGACTGATCATTATTCTCTATGGATAGAGAGGGAGAGATTTAGGGGTTTTGGAGTTGGAGGTGGGGGCTCAATGGTTGTTTTAGATGGGGGCTTGGCCAAATGGGCTGCATAACCCAAATGAGTTTTTTCCTAGTGGGTGGGGGTTGAAGCCACAACATTCGCCTGAAGCCCCAAACCATATATTTGATTCTGACAATCTTACAAATGCACACAGGCCATTAGATCACAGTAATTTCTACATTTGACCCACATCTACATTGAGTCCCACAATGTGTTACTGACATATGGGAGCTTCACCATACCTTTTCTTTTCCATTGTCTTTTTGCTTCATCGGGAGCAAAGGTTGCTTCTTCTCATATTCCATGCCTCTTTGTTCCTCATGGTCTGTGTCATCCTTCTTAACCGCTGGATATTTAAAACTCAAATCCGTAGATATCTGGATTCAAAGGAGAACGCATCTCACTTCCCAATATTGCAATTTTAAAACAGCCCACAAACAGCTAGGACTTTACTCTTCGATCAAGAAAGACATTGCACACTTTCTCGGATATATTTAGGGTTTTGAGAGTAAACTGAAAAACCTGGATCTATTCCTGTTCCTTTTCTGATTCTCTGTTACAGAGATAGAGCGGAAGAGGGCCACTGCGGCTGGAGAAGACGATCAAAAAATGGGTTAAACTCGTGCTGGCTTTGGTGAAGATGACCGGAAAAAGGGGGCACCAGGTATTTCGTCGTACCGCGTCTGGAGAGAGGGATATGAGAGCGTCTGGAGAAGATGAGGGCGAGGCGAGAGAGGGAGATGAGAGCAAGAGAGGGAGATGAGGGTTAGAGAGGGAGAAAGCTAAAGAGGGAGAGGGATATGAGAGCGTGAGAGAGATTACATCATAAAGATTCGGAAGTATGGGCTCAAAATACAGGCCTTTTTATTGTTCTTTTTTTTTTTTTAAAATTGGGTGGGGCTTTTCTTATATATGAGTCCGACTCTCGATGAATCATACATTTATAAGATATCGTCAAATCTCATTTTTATTGGAGGTTATCTCATTGTATGATTGAACACAAAAAAAAAATTAATAAAATAATATTTTTTTAGCCATGGTTTTTTATATGGTCAATCTTACAGTGGTTCTCACTCAATTTTAAACAAGAAATTGGGATACCTCATAAATAAATGTGTTTGACCATTTTGAACGACTCTGATTAATATGGGCACGAGTGGGACCCATCCAAAAAAGTTCTTAGCATACTCCGCTAGAAGATATTGTAGTTGCCCCCAGAATTAAAAAAAAATAATAGACATGAAAGCGGCAGAGAGTTGGGAATAAATCAAAGCGATTAAAACGGTTTGCTCATATTGTTTTGGTAAAAAAGAATTTTACTAAATGGGGCTTTGCGGACGCAGACCTATGCGCCGCAAGTAGGCAAAATAAATGTTTTCCACAACTTTTGCCAACGCGATCTTACTTGTGTCGATAAAAGTAGTAATTATCTGTGACTTTCGCCAACACAATCCAAATATGCATCAGAAAATAGACTTTTACCAACGCCAGTTTTCATTGCGTCGGCAAATAGTATAGGGAAAGTTTTTCCACAGCTTTTGCCAACGCGGTCTTACTTGCGTCGGTAAAAGTAGCAATTCTCTGTGACTTTTGCCAACTCAATCCAAACATGCATCGGAAAAAAGACTTTTACCAACGCCAATTTTCACTGCGTCGGCAAATAGTGTCGGGAAAGTTTTTCCACAGCTTTTGACAACGCGGTCTTACTTGCGTCAGTAAAAGTAGCAATTCTCTGTGACTTTTGGCAACGCGGTCTTACTTGTGTCGGTAAAAGTAGCAATTCTCTATGACTTTTGCTAACGCAGTCCAAACATGCATCGGAAAAAGGACTTTTACCAACGCCAATTTTCACTGCGTCGGCAAATAGTGTCGGGAAAGTTTTTCCACAGCTTTTGCCAACGCGGTCTTACTTGTGTCGGTAAAAGTAGCAATTCTCTGTGACTTTTGCCAATGCAAATTTTCACTGCATCAGAAAATAGTGTCGGGGAATGTAAGTTTGTTATAGATGGGGCTTTGCGGACGCAATAATGCATCGGCAATGGTGCGAATAAAAACTCAAAGCTTTCCCAACGCACATCTGTGCATCGCCAGTAGGCAAGATAATTGCCAACGCATTATTGCGTCGCCAATAGAAAAACTCACGTTGGCAAAACCTTCTCTCTCTTTTGGGTGGATTTTTTGTTGGTGCCAAGGTGGTTACTGCAGCTTCTGCCAACGTGGTCTTACTTGCGTCGGTAAAAGTAGCAATTTCTATGACTTTTGCCAACGCAGTCCAAATATGCGTTGGAAATAAGACTTTTGCCAACGCAAATTTTCTGCATCGGCAAATAGTGTCGGGAAAGGTGCAGTTTGTTGTAGTGAAAATAAATGACTTTTGCGTCGGTGATGACCTTATTTTACAAAGCTAAGGTCATCACTGACCTCACTTAGAAATTTTGCCAAAAACAGCCTAAAAATCTTACAACTTTTGTTTAAAATAAGGGACATCTGTGTTGGTGATGACCTTATTTTACGAAGAGAAGGTCATCACCGAAGCTGTATCCGAATTTCGCTTGAAAAAAATTACGACTTTTGGTTTAAAATAAATGACTTCTGCGTCGGTGATGACCTTATTTTACAAAGCTAAGGTCATCACCGACCTCACTTAGAAATTTTGCCAAAAACAGCCTAAAAATTTTACAACTTTTGCTTAAAATAAGGGACCTCTACGTCGATGATGACCTTATTTTACGAAGATAAGGTCATCATCGACGCTATATCCGAATTTCGCTTGAAAAAAGCTACAACTTTTTGTTAAAATAAATGACTTCTGCGTCGGCGATGACCTTATTTTACAAAGCTAAGGTCATCACCGACCTCACTTAGAAATTTTGCCATAAGTGCTTGAAAACATTACAACTTCTGTTTAAAAAATAAGGGGCTTCTGCATCGGTGGTGACCTTATTTTTCAAAGCTAAGGTCATCACCGACGCTGTAGCATATCATCTTAAAGGAAAAGTTACAACTTTTGGAAAAAAAGAAAAGGAAGTCTGCGTCGGTGGTGACTTTATTAAAAGAAAGATAAGGGCATCACTGACCCTGTAATGAGCTATCCACATGTTTCATTGCTAAAATTCCATGTAGAGCCTTTACGTCATGTACATGCATTACATCATCTTCCACGACAAAATATTGGGCTCCACAACAACTCTTTTGAAAATAAATAATAATTTATACAAATAGATCGCATCTTTTCAAAAGAAATGGTACTTTATAAACATAAAAAAATGCAGCAAAAACCATCACGGCCATTTTAATAAAGTTCCCATAAACATTCATGCAAGAAAAACTCTCTAAAAACATACACAAAACTAAAAAAATATTACATGAGCAACCCCAAAACATCAAATCCATCAACGTCATTGTTGAACTGGTGGATTTTTGCAGCTCCCACGGTTGTGACCCCTCTCTCTACATGACGAACAAGTTACCACTCGTCGCTTGCGATTTCGATCTTCAACTCGGATCCTGTTCTTCTTTGGTCGACCCGGTTGCTTGCTAGCCAATGGTGGAAGGACTCTCCTGGTGGTTAAAACCTGTTCTCATTGCTTTCTATCACGGGTGGCGTGAATGACATCACTGTACGTCTTCTGGTACATGCTTGTGAGGTACCAGTGCTCGCAAAACTCATATGGATTCATATTCCGCGCTTTCATGGCGGCAACAGCATGGCAATATGGGATCCCAATCACGTCCCATCCGGCACAAGCATGACCTGCGCTCTAGATTAACTACATCAACATACTCTGAAGATTGCACTTGATATTCATTCAATGCCGCTACCCGTACCATCAGCCTTCGCGATTCTTCCATCTCTGTGGCTAGGTATTTCTCTGCGTACGGAGTTAGTAGTGAAGTGATGCTCTGTACTTGAGTTGACCATCTCTGAAAGAATTCCTTAAGTTTTGCATGTATCTCTTCCACTTGCTTCGTAATCGGGAGCACTCGGGTGTCTTTTAGGAGACTATTTGTGCACTCTGCAGTATTGCTGGTAAGCATGTCATACCTGCGTCTATGAGCAAATGCCGTTGCCCAGAACTAAGAGCGGGTCGCATGGATGTGATTATATGCACGCTCATCTAAACTTTTTATGTGGTCCATGCAAGCATTGTACTCACAAAGTCGGTTAACCTTTGCGGCGCTCCAGAACGTTCTTATAATGCCATGGTCGTTGAAAGCTGCCTTTATGTTTTCCGTTATATGATGACAACAAAAACAATGTTTTGCACTGGGCATCATGGCTTGTACTGCCGGAATCAAACCTTTCTGACAGTCTGATACAATTGTCAGATTTTTTGGCTCACCCAACGACAAGGACAAGTGTGCAAGAAACCACTCCCAACTATCACGCCGCTCCACTTCAGCAAAGGCAAATGCAATGGGGAATAGTTGATGATTTGTATCATGTGTTACGGCCACCATTAGCACTCCTGGATATTTGTCACGAATGTGTGATCCATCCACTCCTATCAATGGCCTTAGAGAGGTTTGAAATGACCTTAAGCATGGACCAAAGGATCAAAAGAAGCATCTAAATCGGTCGTCCGACCTGATGTCCAACGTAGTGTACGAACTGGGGTTGGTTCTATGTAACTCGTTGCAATATAGCGGCAATATCATAAAAGACTCCTCATACGATCCACACACTTTGCAAAGTGCAAGCTCCTTTGCCATATGGGCTCTCCCGTAAGTAATGCGGGTCCCAAACTCAATCTGACATTCATTGATGATCTCATTGGGCCTAAGATCGTTATTGCATCGCACCTTCTCTTCAATGAACTCTGCTACAAGCTTCGCGGTTGCTTGCTGATGTGCTGTTCCCATAAATGGTTTAGAGCAACAATGTTTGTCCTTAAACTTTCGAACTCTGAAGTGTGGACCAGAATCTACCATGGAGGCATGTATACGCCAGGGACAATCGACTCCTTTACAACTCACTGTAACCATCTTCATGTTAGTTCTCTCATGTTTCAAAGGAAGTTATTATATATTGCGTACTTTACTATAGCTCTTTTAAAAGCCTCATGATCAGGAAACTCCATACCTAGCCACATCTCCCTACCTGAACATGTCCCTTCTTTGGGCACGACACTATATGGGACCATCGTGTCCACGAGGGGAGCTTTTGAAAAGCTGCCTTCTTCGTTTCTACTTATAGTATGTCTTTCAACACCTGATTTAATTAGTTCGCCAATTGCTGAACTTCCATTTACATCCACATTCGTTGCGGGAGCACCTATGAAGCTGTGCACACTTTCGCTTCCATTCACATGAAGCACATCTACATTGATTTCTTCGAACATGGACTCATCATTGTCTGCAAAATAAGACAATGTTGTTGGGAATTTGATATCGTGATCCTCCTCTATATCGACCGCATGAGTTTCTTTAAAATGTGGAGGTGACTGATAAGTTCACAAAATTGTAGCTTTCATTCACCATTTTATATGCATTTGTGGACTTAATTAGGGTAATTTACACTAAATTTTATAATTCCATGCATTTAAGCATCATAGTTTGAATCTTAGTCAAATTTGGTCAAAATTCATTACATTGCATGACTTTTGTGAAATTAGGGTTCTCATCTCATTCATCACCCAAAATTAGTCTTTTTAACTTCACTAATGCATACCTGCTAATTTTGAACCATGTATTATTTTCGGAAAGTTGTGTATTTTTGGTGCATTAAGTAGGCATGTAGAATCCCACGCATAGTCCATCTAGATTCCTCAAGCTTGATTATTATTGACATTATTTAATTTTATTTATGCTGGAGAAATCAAGAGTGGGACCTGCATTGGTGAAACTTGAGAGAGATCAAAGGCAGGACACCCTTCATGGTGGGTCTACATATGTTGACATCTTGGTGGAGTTGAGAAGGTTTAAAATTCTCAAAGAGGAAAGAAGAAACTCAGAATTGGAAAGATGGTGTTGACTTACTAAATTTGGAAACCAAAATCAAGAAAGAGATAGAAAATTAGAAACTTTATAAGGGGAGTTGATTAGTCAAAGTTGCAAGTAAAGAAGCATGCCAAATATGGAAAGAGAATCAAATAAGCAAGCAAAGAAAGAGTCCAAACATGCCTTGGACGTCCAACATGGGTCCCACATACCCCATTGCATGCCAAACATAGAAGTTTCCTTAATTGCCATTATTCTCAGAATTTTCAGGGGTAGTAAATTGAAATGGCCATAACTTTCAAACCGAGTATCAGATTGCTGCAATCTATCCACCGTTGGAAAGCTCTTTTCGAGTAGATATCCGTGGAGCCCAAGATTTCATAAATCAGAGCTATCTTAAGGGAGATATGACCTTAGGAAGTCGGCTATTATAATTCCATGCTGAAATTGCAAAAGGTTTTTAAAATTGGCAACATGAGAGATCTTTGAGGAGTTCAATTTGGTAAGACTTGGAGCCCAAGAGACCACACTTAGTAACACATCATCTCCAATTCAAATTGCAACCTAAGTGATCGAGAAGCTCTGCTTGCAAGCTAAGCCAATAATCAAGTCATAGAATAGAAAAATTCCTTGAAAATCAAGAGGCCAAAAAGTATAAAAGAAGCATCAAGGGGGCTAGAACTAAAAGCCTATTCTCCTTCATAAAGTGGCCAAGCCATTCTCTCTCTCTTCTTCCCCTTTCTTCTTTCCCCTCTTCTAGTTCTAGTTCTAATTCTAGTTCTCCATATTTTTTTTATTTTGAGTAGCTTTAGGCCTTGTCCAAGTAAGTACTTGAAGGAGAAGTTGTAAAGATGCAATCTTTAATGACAAATCAAGAAGTCTTCTTTGCAATGGCGGGCTAGTTTTGATTAGAGTGATGGACGAAGATAAGTGATTGGTTTTTATTTGTCTAGTAGTTTTAACTTGTTTGCATATCTTTATATTCTTAATGATTAGTAGACTTGTCTTCGTGCCCTAGGCAAATCTCCATTCTTAATTTCTGAAAATAAAAATTGATTTTTGGCTATCCATGCTTAGGTTTGATAGGCCATGCTTAGGACTTAGATCTTTTTGATGGTTTATACTTACTTTTGATGGATAATGCTTAGATTATTTTTTTTTTATCTTTTACGAGGTAAAGGAAGTCTTGGGTTTTGGATTCTATAATTAAAAAGGTTTTTTTTTTAAGTTAGATTTTCCAAATTAAAAACATTGATTTGTCTTTGATTTGAAGTAAAAATTGGAATAAGTTAGGGTTACTTGATAAATAATTGGTGGATGCTTATTGGATTCCTATGCTCTAATCACTTTCATTAATTGGTAGTTTTCATATTTCTAAATTAGTTCCTTTTTGTTATTTCTAAATAATCAAAACTTTCCTTAATTGTTAGTTAATTAGTTTTCTTAATCTAAAAGTTTCTTTAATTAGCTTCCTGTGGGATCGACCTGTAATTGTCACTGTCTCAACAAGATAACTGTGCACTTGCAGTAATAATAATGGATTGATATAATTCACATCAGTGACGGTGGCAGTGGCGGTGGCAGTGGCAGCACACCCATTAATTTTTTATCAGGCAGTGTAGTGCTGGGAGCGTCTCGAATGATCTCGTTTCTTTCATCCTGTAGAGAACTGCAATATAGAGTTATGAGAAAAAAATTTAATTTCGATCTAAGCTGAATATATTGCAATATAGTTTTAACTTCTAAACATACCTATTGCCACGACTTTGTTGGAAAGTGCTTCCATCGCATTGCCTTCTTGAAACGAATAATAATTTCCCTTTTGCTTCGCCTCTTGACGATTTTAACATACCATTGATATCATTGTCATCATCGATATATATCAACGAAAAAAACTCCCATTATGTATAAGATACTTTAAAGTTATATCATTAGACGTTGTTGTCCAACTCGATGCTTCCAAAGGAATTTTGAAAAGCTCCTTCCACGTGACATTGCTCGAAAGATATCTCAACTCCTGCCTTCCCCCCTTGTATTGAGGACGATTGAGCTCAAATTCAAACTCACCGTCATAGTGAAGGATTATTTGGTGCTCAACGTCTGACATGTTATTAGAACATCATAAAAAACATAAATTACTTTGACATTTTCCTCCTTATTAGAAATGAATTATGTATAAAGTACTTTGATTGTTGACATTTAAGTCAACGTAGTAATATGGATTACATTGAAGAGTGCAAAACAGTAAATAGGGCTCCTGTGCAAAATATACCATATTCAATGAAACAGACAATAAACAACATACAGTGAAAGAGAACATGTATCCATGCATTAAATGATAGTATATGTATTATAAGTTCTCAATAGAAAGAGGAGATTGATTTCTAGGGTTCCATCTTGTGAAGAGAAGTTGATTTTCATTACCTCCTGGCTGTGGACTTTGACAATAGTAGCAGCAGGAGATTGATAGAAAATTAATGGTGACATCAATGGTGGAAAAAACACACCAGTGATCTAGTTTCGCGGCTATACAACACTCTTAGAAACACCCTCTTTGCGATTTTGGAGAAGTGGGAAGAAAATGGCTCGAAATCGAATTATATAGACTTCGCGGCCAGCGTCATCGCCAACCTTATTCAAGTATAAATAAGGTCATCGCTGACCTTATTCAAGTGTAAATAAGGTCGGCGATGGCGATTTGCTCTTTTGGTAAAAAAAAAATGAAAATCGCACCCAATTCCTCTAATTGGTGCTGCACTCGCTAAAATGTTTGATTGCTTAACATGATCGGATAAAGTATTTTTTTCGGTAAAATCCTCTTGATTTAAATAATAAATAGTAAAGAAAAATGAGAAATCTTCTCATTCATTTTTTTATTTTGTTTATTTCTAATTCTATTGTAAATAGTTGGATTAAATATGATTATATGGTTTACAAAAGTTTATAACAAAGATAGGTTTCTTGCCTCAATCACAGTGTTTTGTTATATATTGAAGTTATAATATTATATCATTCATTGATTGTGTATGTGTATATCAAAATAGACTATGTAAAAAAGATGTATATCAAAATAGACTATGTAAAAAAGAAATTTTTTTTTTCTTTTTGTTTTCTCATGACATTAGTTTGGTTTACCATAGGCTCAGTTGCATCTCAATTAGATTATTTTCTAACGATGATGCATATCCATGATTGTGTAAAATGTTCGATCAAGGACTTTTAATTTCAAGTCAGACTTGACCCAAAATCAATCCAAACCCAGATCAAGGCTCTTCAACCGTCCACCATCCAGGTCAGTCGGTTAGGTAGGACCCAAATTAGATCTATGTATAAGTATTGATTGCATATTAGATTTATATAAGTCTTTTAATTTGTTAGCTTCATGTTTGGCCTTACAGCTTTGTAAGTTTTAACATATCTATGATATCAAGAAATAGATTTATTTCATCATGTTTGACTTACAACTGCTAGATGTTTTAAATGTTTTTCTTTTTTATCCCAATTCCTTAAGATGGGTCCATGTACAACAATTTCTATATGTGGGTCAACATGTAAATTATAAACTATCCATTGTAATTAATACTGAGAGAAGATTTGAGGGAACCCTTTATAGATGGAAGATATTAGGAAGAGCAGACTGTTTTGAGATAAATGAAAATTCATTACAACTTTTTTTCTCTTTTTAATAGATCTTGACATGGAGAATTTCAGAAAATTAATTAATATATTTTTATATTTTGGACTTATTTTATTCCTAGTATTTTATCCAAAACCATTAAGTTTTTAAATTTTTTTTTTTTTTCGTTTTTTGGCCCGTACGTGTTGGGCACCAGCCCTGTGCCACTAGTATAATTCATATACCAATACCCCTACCCGCCTTGTACCCGGCCAGCTCATTACCAAACCTGCTAGGAAAATGTCACATTTTAAATTTCGTATTAGTTCTTTCCATCTAAATATAACTTATACAAAACAATGTAATATTTTACATTTCCTATAAAATTATAATTTTGTATGTGTTTAGTAGAGGAATTTACCTGATAGAGCCTCGTAGGATGCTATACCACTTCGGAGGTGTCGTATTTACCATCGACACGGATAAGGCTCTACATGTGCGTTTTTTCTTTTTTCTTTTTTTTTTGTCGTTTAGCGAATGGTCGATATCGGCCATTCTGCGGAAACCCAAATAAAAATTAGGTTTTTCAAAAAGGGAGGAGGAGGAGGAGGGAAAGGTGAAGAAAAGGCCATCTACTTAGATGGAGCGATGTGGATGCTGTCGACGAAGACAGCCGCACCGCCCTCCCTTTCGCCGCCGGCTTGGGCTCCGAGCCCTGCATCGAAGTGCTAGCTGAAGCTGGCGCATACCTCGGCCGGAGGGACTCGCAGGGCGGGCTGACGGCGCTGCACATGGCGGCGGGGTACGCGAGGCTGGGAGCGGTGAAGCGGCTGCTGGAGCTGGGGGGACGGACTCGGAGGTGGAGGATGCAAAAGGGAGGACGGCGCTGGCGAGGGAGGTCCTTGCGGAGACGCCGGAGGGGAATCCGATGACGTTTGGGAGGAGGGTGGTGCTGGAGGGGGTGGTGAGGGAGCTGGAGGCAGCGTTGTATGAGTAGGGGGAGGTGGAGAGGGTGATGGAGAAGAGAGGGAAAGGGGAGAGGGAGGAATATCTGGTGGAGTAAAGAGATGGAGGGAGGGAGTGGGTGAGGAAGAATTGGGTTGCTGAGGATCTGGTGAGGGATTTTGAGGAAGGTTTATAGTATGGAATTGCAGAAGGGATCCTGGGAGTGAGATATGGTACATAAGAAGAAAGAGAAGGAGGAGAGGGTGGTGAGGAGAAGAAGAAGAAGGAGTATTTGGTGAAGTGGGCGGATATTGAAGAGGTCGATACTGACAATGACTACTCCCCCCCCTTCCTCGAGCACTGATCTGTGCCATCATCCTTTTGTTTTAAAAGTGGTCGATATCGACAATAAAAGTGGTCGATACTGGCACATGACTGTATTTTTCGTGTTTCAGTTATGTTGTCGATATCGACAATAAAAAGTGGTCGATACTAACAATGACTGGTATTTTTTGTTGTTTCAGTTATGTTGTCAATATCAACAATTAAAGAGCATAATTTATGGTCGATATCGACCACTCTCTTCTCCCTCCTCCCCCCCCTCCCATCTTCTTCCTCCTGAAAAAACCCATTTTCCTTTTGGGTTCCCGCAAAAATGGTCGATATCGACCATTCGCTAAACGACAAAAAAAAAAAAAAAAAAAAAAAAAAAAAAAAAGACCTTGAGGACCCCTTCTTGTATCCAACTTGAAAACGGGATCCTCGTAACACGTATAAAATTGTACCGGGCTCTACCAGGTAAATTCCTCTTTTAGTATTATAGATTATATTTCGTGCTAAGCACGGACATATTTTTGCTAGTTATAAATGAAAGTTTTCCAACACACCACTCTTGCATGTTGCAAGTATAATCTTGCGTTAAGCAAAGCAGTGATTATGGATGCAGTAAGAGCTACAAATCATTAATTTGTTGTTTTTGCTTCTATTTGTTTAATAATTGTATCTCTTTCTTTGCATCACAAGAACAAAACAAAACAAAGGAAAATACTTACAGGGAAAGGTAAGGAAGCCCCAAACAGTTCTTGAAAGCAAAGAATCCTTACTTGGATTACAAGACACTTAATAAGTCCAAAAATATGTGATAGCCCACTGTGAAAGCAATGCACATCATTCAGTCCCTTCAATCAAACGTCCAAAAGAACAAGCAAAGCAGATCCAGTCTTTTGAACCATGACATGTTCTCCTTGTCTTTTTTGTATATATATATGGATTGACAGAGATGCATACATAGAAGGTATTCAGTGAGCTGGGCCTTCATCATTTGATTTGGGCCTTTGTTTGATTGAATTAATCATGGTTCTCAGTGTAGTCCAACCCCAAGAGGAAGAATCCTCCAGTGTCATTCCTTCAGTCTTTGCTTCCAGATATGTTCGCGATTCGCTTCCAAGGTTATGCTTCCTTTGATTTTTGAGTTTTTTTTACTTTAAAAAGGAATATATCATGGTGTTCTGTTGGATGGAAAGTTGAGAGTATAAGGCCCATTTGTTTACTCAGGAATTGAATTTTAAGGATTTGTAAAAAATGCCTTTCTGTTGGATGGGGTTGCAAAGATGAAGGATTAAAAGAGGAGATCCAAACTGGGAACCATCAAATAGAATCCATTTGATAGAAAATGGTGTCCACTGATAAACTTGGTAAATTAAATCTTAGGAAAGAGATCTTCAACTTGAACCATTCAATCCTCACATCTTGTATACTTCCTTGACGAAAGCTTTTTTAGTATAAATCTTTAGGATTTCAATACGAAGTAGACAAATGGGTCCTTATTAAAATCCACCAAATGCAACTAAATTCTGAAGTTTTTTTACATTGAGAATTTGTGATTTTTGGGTGAGATTTCTAGAGTTTGTTAATTTAGTCAGAAGAGTTTAATTTGGGTTAGGCAGACTCAAACTTGCATGGCCCAACCTGAGCAAAAGTGAAACTTGCCTTGGGCTTCTTTTAGTTTGGATCTGGTCATGCCTGAATTCTAAGAAAAGTTTTCCTAACAAAATGGCTGAAGTTAAAGAAACAAGGTGAAGTCCACAAATAGCAATCAAATAATCTTCTCTTACATGGAAAATGAGTAGTCAGCCATGGCTCTAATTAATCACATCCTAAGAAAGTCCGGTGATCTAATTCACATCTCATCCTTATACCTTTTACGATGAATTCCTAATATCGGTGCATTTAAATGTTGGAATACTTCGGAAATAACAAGGATAGAGGATAGTTTCAGTCCTCATCCGACTATATTGGGTGGTGTGCAGTGTAAATCTTCACATGATCAATTTGACGGTGGGCCTAACTTTGATTGGAGTGAAAATCTCCTCAACGATTAGAAAAGGTAGGACAAGGATTTGGAACAGTGTGGATTTTAATAGTGGACTGGACCCCATTGATGGATACATATTGTGTTCGATTGACCCAACTAGAACATAATCCAACATTAAAAAAAAAATTGACAACCTACCTTTCGTTTTAGTCCAGTTAGGAGTTTTAGGTGTCCCTACTGGGCCATTCCTGCGCTTGTCAAAGCTGGGCCCATTTAGTTATTAATCCCATTATTTTGGGTCCAGATCCATCGCATGGGCCTTTGACAAATTTCAATCTAGTAGGAATTGGGCCTTACCTTTGGATTGATCACTTATAAAACACATGAATAAGAGTCTCAAAGAAATTCTCGAGCTCTTCAGTGGGGATGCACGTATGAAAAGCTATACCAATTAGATGCTCCTCTTGTATGGGCCTTGGGAAGATCTCACTCCAACATGAGTTGGACTCACTGTAAGATTGATAGCTTATAAAACACATAAATTTCATTAAACATTGTTTCTTTGCTTGGTTAAACAAGGTGATTTTTTCTTATATGTTGTATCCTGAAGTGAGAAATGCAAAATGTATTCTCAGATACAAGATGCCTGAGCAGTCTATTCCGAAGGAGGCAGCCTATGAAATAATCCATGATGAGTTGTTATTAGATGGTAATCCCAGACTTAATTTAGCTTCCTTCGTCACAACATGGATGGAACCTGAGTGTGATAGATTGATCATGGAAGCAATCAACAAGAACTACGTCGACATGGATGAGTACCCGGTCACCACAGAGCTTCAGGCAAGTCTATATATAGAGTTTCCTTCAACTGAGAGGTAAAATTGAAGCCCCTTGTTTCATGTCAATCAGCAGGGTTAGTGTGGGATTGGTAGAGCTCCTTATGGATTAGTAGGTGGGTGCAACAGGGGTCAAAGTTTGATTATTTTGACCATAGGTTTAAGACCCGAGTATAAAAACATTGAAAGGCTATGTCGGTTTGCATTAAAATATAAAGGAATTGAATACGTATGGTGGTAAAAATTTTAAAATGAAGATTAAAGATGAAATTCCAAAGATGAGCATCAAATAGCATTATCTTTTGAATCCAAAACATTAAGAGAAAATGGTATTTGATGTTTATTTTTTAAATTCACCTTTAATCTTTATTTTTTAACCAATACAAACAAACAAACCTGCCTTAAACGTTTAGGGTTCTTAAAAAGATCATCAAATTGTGTCCTTATGGAGTGCATTCTCAAATTTAGAAACAGATATTACAATCCTAACCTTGGATTGACATGAAGGAAGGTGGATCCCAAAACTGGATTTGCAACTTTGAGCGTTGCAGAGCAGAGATCATAGTCCATCATTCCTCATATATATCTTCCATGGCTTTGATCAATTGGTACTTTCCGGATTAATATATTATGTGTTAAGACTTAATACTTACGGAACTAAGCTCTGAGGTTTCTTCCTAGGAGTAGGATTTGTTGGGAAAAATAAGTCCTAAGGGACCCAAAGAGAAAAGGCTAGAAATTGATTCAATTGAGTGAAAGAGTGGAGAAGAGGGACTTTCCTGTGCTTCCTGTCATCTGATAAAGTTCTATAATTGCATGACACACATTCTTTGGGTGTCCCAATACTAATTTCATTTTTTTTTTCAACTTTCTATTTTGCTCCTCTTATTTATATATTTCTATTGCATCTGATGATTTTTCTGTGTAGAATCGGTGCGTGAATATTATAGCCCACCTCTTCAATGCACCTGTTGCAGAGAAGGAGACGGCGGTCGGAGTGGGGACAATTGGATCATCAGAAGCAATAATGTTGGCCGGACTTGCTTTCAAGAGGAGATGGCAGAACAAGAGGAAGGCACAAGGGAAGCCATATGACAAGCCTAACATTGTCACTGGTTCCAATGTCCAGGTAGCCTTCCTTGCTGTATGCTGCTGCCTTCAACTGTCCATCTATATTTTCCAATTTAGCTAACAAGGCCTTTGAATTGCAATAGTTCTTTTTGAACAGTTGACAGTTCAATTAACAAACTGTTTCCTAAAATTCTCTGTGCCGAGTCCTAAAAGTCAATCAGTGCCAGTGGGAACCACCTCACAACTTGATCAAGCTGCTCACAAGGACTGCACCCCTATGTAATAACATCAGTCCGCATCTAGCTTTAATCGGAATTCGCCCCACCATGAGACTGATTGTCTTTATGGAATTTTACTTTCACTGAACAATCTGATGGTACTCTCCCTAACCAGCTGAGTTATAGTTGAGCGTGCGCTCAACTTTAATTGAAGTGAAATTTGCTCAAAATCAATATAAGGAGGGACAATTATCTTGAGTGGTTTGAATTCAAGATGTGAGCCCATTGATGGATCTATAGTGTATACATACACAAATTAGTTCATCAAGAAACTTGTCAAACTCTGAATCAGAAAAATCAAATAAAACTTCTGCATCAAATTCTGTGATTGCGGCGTTAAGTCTCGAATTACCCATTGCATACCAGGTAACATGGTCCATCTGAAAGTGCTCTTTCATCAGATGGGCGGGTAGAAATGTCCAACTGGGGCCCACCAGATGATTGATGATCTGGAATCTAATGTTGAGCTCTAGTTGTAGACCAAGTGAAAACAGCAGTAATTAGTTATCTACCATTGTAAGATCACCTGTGTATATTTCTTTGATGACGATTGAAATGCATTGGAATAGGTCTGTTGGGAGAAATTTGCAAGATATTTTGAAGTGGACTTGAAGGAAGTGAAGCTGAGAGAAGGTTACTATGTGATGGACCCAGTTGAGGCTGTGAAAATGGTTGATGAAAATACCATCTGCGTCGCGGCCATTTTGGGCTCAACCCTCACAGGAGAGTTTGAAGATGTGAAACTTCTGAACCATCTCCTCATGGAGAAGAACAAGAGAACTGGGTAGGATACTATTGCAATGCTTCTCTTTGGAAATGTTTTTTAAAAAAGCACTATAACCCAATATAAATTCTGTCGTTAAGAGTTAGGGTATGTTTGTGCTGAGAATTTTCCATGGAAACTGAAAATGATTTCAGATAGAATATTAGTTACTCTGTGTTAACATTTTTCACAGATTTTCACTCTTGAGATGAAAGCTTTTTCCTCAAATTTTGAAAAAAAAAAAAAAGAAGCAGATTTAGACCCAAAAGGTGGAGAACCAACCAGTTCTTACAACCATGTAAAAGGTTTTGCTGCATCAAACAAATTAAACAAACTAGAATGGTAGAAAATGAAGTTCCAGTTTCCATTTTCCTGCATAGAAATTAAATCACTGAACATAAAATATTGTACAAATTTTACATACAAATATTTCCTTTGGAATTCATGCCAAGAGTGGTTAAAAATGAAGATCCATAGATAATATACAAAAATAACCATCAAATAACCTCTACTTCAATGGAAAGTGAACAAGGGAAGATGGGAAACGAAAAGCCAGCCGATGCCATAGTAATTTAAATCCTAGTAAAGTCAAGGTCCTATCTACACCACTTAATAATTCTTCGGCGGAGATGCTTTGACCATGAATTCCTATGTATTCTAATCCAAACACACAAGCCTAGAGCATATAAACCCACGTTTTGCAGCATTTAGCTTGGTAAAGTGTTTGAAGAAGCTAGTGGGACCTACTTCATATTGGTTTATCAATTCATATTGTCCATCATCCATAGTGTCACTATATAAAAGCTCCAGTGAAGAACTCCTCCCCTCGTCAAAATATATATATATATATATATATCAAGATCATTTTATCCTATGTACTAGGGCTGCCAATTGCAAGGCCCCAACAGCAAAAATATAAATTTTCAAGGCACAGCCCCAGCAAATTCAATAGGACTACAACGTCATTTCTCCCTAGTATGGTTTATTATGATATCAGATACTTTCAAAATTATAGGCATATTATGTCATATCATATCTGATACTTCACTTTCTATAAATAAAATGCAATGCATACTCCTGTTGTAGCTAACCTATGTCAGCCTGGGCATCATTAGATCTATATCAGTAACAAGCTCTCTTACAAGCAATGTACTAAAATTTGGTTTAGATGGAATACTCCAATCCATGTAGATGCGGCAAGTGGTGGATTCATTGCACCATTCCTGTACCCAGAGCTGGAATGGGACTTCCGGCTGCCGCTGGTGAAGAGCATCAATGTCAGTGGACACAAATACGGTCTCGTCTATGCCGGAATCGGTTGGGTCATCTGGAGGAGCAAGGAAGATTTGCCTGATGAGCTCATCTTCCATATTAACTACCTTGGGTCTGATCAGCCAACCTTCACCCTCAATTTTTCCAAAGGTAAGTAACACAACAATGCAATAACAAAATTAACAGTTTCTAAAACGTATGTTTGACAATGTGGCCTATGTGTGAAATGGTCCAAGTTCCTGTTCTCACCATCAATCGGCCAATTTTAGTGTTTTGGTACATTTAACTAGGCCCATTGAATAGATGAACCAGTTCATGATCACCTGTGGCATGTGTATGGTAGAGATGGCCATAAGCATGGATATCATGAAGTGAATTTTTTTATCACTAACCAGATCAAGAGCTGACACCAAGTCACCAAAACTCAATTTGTTTATTATATTTTTTTTCCTATGTGTTTTGTGTTCAGGATCAAGTACCATTATTGCACAATATTATCAGTTCCTGCGTTTGGGTTTGGAGGTAAGATTCCATCAGCCCATCTTTAGAACTACTTCTTCTTTCTTCTTCATTTTAAGCACTAGCAGAACTAGCTTCTTCTTCAGTTTAAGCTTTGGGGGAATCAGGGGGCCCTGACTTTAAGAATAAAGTAAGATCTTTTGGGTTTGAATGTGATTAAGTTGGGCCAGACTAGGCTTTTCCAACACGTTTACTAAATTGAAGGCCAAGCTCACTGGCTTGGACATGGAAGCCTTGGCCCAGCCCTTTGAACAAATGCTGAACATAGCCTCCAAACAAACTTCCAAGTGGAAGCCCTTCATAAATATCAAAATAGACTAACTTAAACAAAGCTGACAAGACAAAAGCTTACCAAAGACAAAGCGAATTAAGTATAAACCAACATTACTAAGGTGGACAAGCCAGACAAGGCAAAGCGGACATAACTAAATTAACTTAGTCTAAAATACCAATTCACTTACACCAAAGTCTAATCCGATTCGGACAACATTTCGATATAAAAGGACTCAAAACTGAGCATCGAGGTCATGCTCACTGACTAAGTAGACCATAACCATAACCACGGACCCTGTCATCAAAAGGACGAGGTTGGCAATTAAATGCTCTCCAACTCCAAGGGCGTGACCCATATAAGTTTAATAGTTAGTTTAAGGTGGGGGCAAGTTAAAGAGCAAAGCGGATAGGGACAAAACATAAAAGGGATGCATCGAATAGACATGTAACGATATAAAACAAGTATTGGATGGACTAAGCATTTAAAGAGTCATTACACCTTATCATCTTAAGTCATATATAGCCATTAACAATTTAACATGCTTGACAACAACATTCACGTCTATGTACCCCTTGGGTCCGAATGTTGGGAATTGCATGTTCTTTGGTGCTTCGATGGCATTAGTCATCCAACACCATAGTCTTACGCACCCAGCACCCCATCTTCTAAGTCCAAGTCTAAAGTGAAACCGAGTTGCATGTCCAATTTTTAAGTCCTAAGGTCCATGATTCTAGCTCAAAGAATCAGGTTTAGGGTCCTCAAATTGATCAAAATTAGGGGGCAAACATTGACCCAAACATGGTGCACAAGTCCCTAAAATATATAGAAAAAGGAGTGGAGGAAAAGAGCTCAAGCTACCATCGAATTGGGCCCCAAAAGCGCCCAAACCTGTATGGTCGGACATGGGCTTGTCACGGCCATGTTCGACCACATTGCTAGTCGGAGACATAATTGCAGTCAACTTCAAACTGACTGATTTTTGGGCTATTTACTCCCATCTTTGGCCATCTTTTGGGGACTTTTTGGCACAATATTGGAGGTCCATTTAACATCAATTTAAGCCTCTAACTTTCCATTAAATCATTGAAAAATAAAGAAACATAGGCTTTAACATGGTTTTCTACACAGACATAACGGGGAAAGTGTAGTCATCAAATCCTTGCATACATGCTATGAAATTTAAAATTGATCACTTGCCTTGGGTCTCCTAATGCTCCAAATTCACACTCTTGTGAAACTCACTCAAATTAGTGGGGACTCGGTCCATAGCACTAATATCCAAAAGTCCTACATAAACTTCCAAGAAATCACCAACAAAGAAATGGTGGAAATCGAGTCTTGAAAATTAAAGATCTATGGTTGAATCACCTCTCTTAAACAATCATACTGAAATTTTAGAAATGATCCTTAGCTCTAGAGGCTTCAAAAACACTTATTTTGAATGGGAGGAGGGGCAGCGCACCCGGAGTTTGAAACGGAAAATGAACGGAAGCTATCACGTGGACAATTCGAACAACTTAAACCGATTGAAGTTTGATCTAGTGAAAGGAACTGAAGGAGAAATGGACTGGGGAGTCTGTTCTGGTTGAGAGAAGGAAGAAGAAATGAGAAGGTACTGGTAGTTGCTTACAGAGGACTTGCTTTGGGGATTTACAAGTTTGTCCTCATAACTTGGTCATGATTACTTTTGGCCTTAAAATTGATTTTCAAGCCATCGAGATGAATCGTATTCTACATGAAAGGTTCATGAAATATTTTCTTTTCCGATGAGTCAAGTTTGACAATGATCAAGGTCAATCCAAAAGTCATTTTTTCCAAGAATGACACGTTGACCAACACCTAAGTGAAAAGCTAACGGGAGAAAAGAAGATATTCCGGACATAAGATGGGTATCGAGTCTTCACGGAAGTTTTCTTGAAATGAACCAAATGATAGTTTTCAAAATTCTAGAAATACCCCTCAACTTTTCCCGAAATTCCAACTAGGTCCTCCAAGGCTCCAAACTAGGTTCTATGACCTCCGAATTGACATAAGCTCCATTCTAATATACAAAAACCACATGGCCACTGCCTAACTAACAACTAAACATAATCAATTACCCTTAATCACAATTAATTATCATTAATGCAAAGTAAATAAGATCGAAGTCTTACAAAAGGTCATTTTACAAGTCTGGCTTAGCACTCAGACTCATTTAATTCACCTAACTAGGCATCTCATAGACCAAACTGAGCTGATCCAACTCAGCTGAATCATGGCGAGTCAAAAGCTAGTTAGTAGGTCTGAAGTGGGCAGGCCTTACCCATTAGTGGTCCTAAGTTAATTTTATCTCATTAGATTAGATCAAGTTAATATTCTTTTTTAATCATGAACTCATGATGTAACAGGGCTACAAGAAAGTAATGAAGAACTGCATGGACAATGCAAAAGACCTTCAAGAGGGCTTAGAGAGGATTGGCCGTTTCAACATAATCTCTAGGGCGAAAGGTGTGCCCTTGCTGGCATTCACATTCAAAGACAATGACCAAAGCTTGGCATTCAGGCTCTCCAAGGCTCTAAGGCATTATGGTTGGATTGTGCCAGCCTACACAATGCCAGCTAACATTGAACACATGGTGGTTCTCCGAATCGTTGTTCGGGAAGATTTCGGTCGTGGGTTGGTGGATAGGCTTCTCACTCATATTAATATCGCATTGAAGGAGATAGATGCTGCACCGGTTAGCCAACCAATTCCCAAGATTACATTCACATCGAATTGAACCAGAACAACGAGGGTGATGTTGTGCTTCAGAACCCGACTGTGGTGCAGCAAGAGCCAGAACATCATGAGACGAGAGAAGAGTAGTAGTGAAAGGAGGCAAGACCAAAGGTGCATGTTGATTGCACAATGGAATGTTGCAATAATCTTTTAAAGGATGATGATGCTTTCTTAATGTTGTAATGATTTGTAAGTCCCATTAATTAACCATTGATAATAGGATCTAAGGGCCAAGCATAGGCCATGCAAGTTGTGGGACCTAGAGGAGACCATGCGGTTCTATTAGACTGCTTGAATAAAAACAACACCACTAGGTTACAAGCCTTTGTATGCTTTCTCCCCGTATAAGGAGATAATAAAGCAATGGTTGATTATCTTGGTTTAAGCACTAGATAATAGATATAGTACTTGACCTAATTAAGGTAATTGTTAGTGATTGATAGAATAGTTCTATGTTTAAAGCAAGGAATATTATAAATATCTTGTGTTTCTCATTGTGACAAATCATATATTCATTGTGGTGGAGGTCTAAGTGGACCTCAACTTTGGGCCAGTTACTTATTATTAAAAAACCGTGTCATAAATAATGAACAGGACATATACACACATCTATGTATTGATATAATAATTATAAAAATATTATATTGGGGCAGGTTCTCCTAAGCTGCAGCTTAGGGGTATCCTAAGCTGCAGTAGTGTAAAAATGGGTCACACATGAGCTGCAGCTTAGGAGAACCTGTCCCTATTATATTATATTTATTATTTATTTATTTACAAAGATCAAGACCAGCTATGTCTTTCCCTAGCATATAGCTCTCAAAGTGGCAAGCTTTGAAAGTAGGCCCTACCCTATTTTGGGCTTTATGATAAGAAAAGAAGCTCTCATTTTCACAATGTTGATGGGTCGAGCTACTGCCAACCCTCTTACTAGAGGGCCGGATCGACATGCTCACCTGCAATCTTAGATACACTATAGTGATGGCAACTAAGACGCAAGTTCTAACACATGCAGTACGAACCAAAAACTTTCTTTCATAATCCATTAAGAAGGCCTATTGAAAGAGGCTGTTGTTTTAGAGAACTCTTTGGTTATGCTTGGCAATAAGATCCTCGAGGATCTCTCATCCTCAAGGATTTGGAGTTTGGACAAGTGAAAATCTTCATTGTTAAGGATTTTCAAGTACAACCTACCCCTATAGGATTTGAAAACACTCGGTTTTGCGGATTTGCATATTGATATTAATTTTTTCTCCATATGCATCAATGCGCTTTGATATTAATGTGGAATCCTTAGGTATACAAATTCTTAGTGAGGAATTAACAAGTTTGTACCTGTCAGGAATTCTTGAATCTACAAAGTCCACCCTTTAAATCTATGATTTTTTTTCATTGACTTGTCACCTTTTACCAAATATAACCCTGGGGTTTTTTGTTTGGAAGAGTTTTTTATTGGAGTTTTGTAAATTGAAGATATCTGAAAGGAATGTTGTTATTGTTCGAGCATTTAGAATTTTATATTTGATTAGTGACTTTTCAAAATTTTAAACTATTTGTGACCATTGGCATATAAGATTCACCCAAATGGCTTGTTTCTTTGCTAGAATTTCTTACAAGAATTTGACATATTGGGTTTTTGGACATGATATGATGGTTTGTTCCCTAGCATTTGAAATGTCATGTTTCTTTCATCAAAATTCAGAATTCCAAATTTCAGCCACCTAAAAAGTTTTAAATGACCTATTGGAATTTCTAGAATTCCACTCTCCGTGCATTTTGTTGGAATTCCAAATCCTCTACTAAGAGGAGGAATTTGAGAACCTCATGGGACAACTTTTGGAGAACTTGAAATCTCCCCATACATGAATTCTCGGAATCTTAGTAAAGAAACAGGCCCCAAACGTGATTCTCAACCAATAGGCCGTGACAAAAAAAAAATGATCCTAGCATTTTCAAATCACAAAAACATGATAAATATTTAAAAAACTAAGGAACAAGTAATCGCCCGTGCTTATGTGACCCACTGCACACATATGGTCTTATGACGATTCACATGCGCACTGACATGCTAACATAATTGTCATTCATCTAGCTACTATGGGCCAACAATATTAAAATGCTCTTGATGGCTCTCCATTCTCAAATTGTGGGCCCCATATGTACAAATTGCAAATTACATCACAAACTCTCTTATATTATCCTTCCAAAAAATGAAATTCATCCACATCTACTGATTTTACATTCCGGTCGTCCCATACTCAAGTGTCATACCCCCTTCTCATTTCCCATCTATCTCCTAGGATAAAAACGGGCCAGGAACTCGATTCTCCCATTATCAGGAGGTTCAAACATCTTAAAAATCGAGC